>BPVZ01000109.1:323932-334181 GCA_020521535.1 Rubroshorea leprosula
GGGTTTCAAAGCTTAGAAACATTAATTGATAAACCAATCTTGAGGAAAACAAACATGGGAGAAAGGAGCTTTGTAAAACCCTCCATACCAAGCCTAAATATACATATATACATGAAAATCATGCCTGGATAATAACTAAATAAAAGGGTGCTCACAGGGAGGGCTAGCTATAAGAGAAAGCACCCCAAAAAAAAAATGTTAGAAAGGAGAAGTTAAGTTTAGGAAGTGAGAGAGCCTTTCAGATTAGCATATTGGCACATTCTTCATCGCAACAACAACCCGTGTACTAAAAACACGGTGCGCATAAAAATTTGTTGTTGCAGCTCATGGCTCTCTTTTCTCATCATCGGCTGCTCTACTCCTTACCTACTCAAAATTTGAAAACTACAACATGAAAATAAGAAAACAAACCTCAACAAAACCCAGATATAACTAGAGGATGGAAAAGGAAGGCAAAAGGTGCAAATCACCCCCTAAACTCAACAACTGGTGGCAAATCACCCCCTCAACTCACTTCACGCGTAAATCAACCCCTCAACTCACTTCACGCGTAAGTAAACCCCTCAACTCACCTACAGTGGCAAATCAACCCCTCTGTTAAGGCTGCCATTAACATTTAACAGTCCACTCATCAGCCTTTCCTCTGTGTCTAACGTGGCCTTTTTTTGTTGAGATGGATGCTGAGGTGGAGGCACAGCTAGACAAACACCTCAAAATCAGTAGATCAATCAAATTACTTTTGTACCCTTAAATTGTTTAGGGAATAAAATTGGGGATTTAGGGATTTAGGGATTTAGGGATCAACTTCTATCGTCTTTGTCTTCTTCCCCTCTTCGTCCTTTCAAAAATCGAACCTTTTTTTTAGCAAGATCTGCAATTCATCAAGCATGGGGTTCTTCGTCAAGCTTTGAATCTTCTGTCAAATTACCATATTTTGAGGATATCTAGGCTTTTATTTTGTTTGGCAACTTTTATCATCTTCTTCCCCTCTTCGTCTTTTAAAAATTGAACCTTTTTTTAGCAAGATTTGCAATTCATCGAGCATGGGTTCTTTGTCAAACTCTGAATCTTCTGTGAAATTACCATAGTTTGAGGATATTACGGTTTTATTTCATTTTCCATCTTCAATCATCTTCTTTCCCTCTTCATACTTTCAAAAATTGAACTCTTTATCAACAAGATCTGCAATGCATCAAGCATGGCTTCTTCATCAAGCTTTGAATCGTTAGTGAAATTACCATATTTTGAGAATAGATGCAATATTGAGTGGGAGTATGAAGGTCCTCCACGAACCTGCAAGTGTGGGCATTTTGCTCCATAGCGGACTTGTTGGACGAAAGCTAACGCCGGAAGAAGATTTTTTGGTTGCCCAAAGTATAAGGAAAAGGTAATCACTATTGTTAACTTTGATTTTAATTTGATTTAGGTTGTGGGTTGTATTTACTAATAAATGATTGAATTAATTTTGCAAAACAGTTGTGACTTCTTTATTTGGTATGACCCTGTGTTTGATAAGAGGGTAATTGAAGTTATACGACAATTAACATCAGAAAAGTACCATCTAATGCATGAAAGGGATCATTTATGGACTGAGGTGTCTAAGTTCAACAAAAGAGATAATTGTATTCCAGAATCTGCAATTATAGCATTAGAGTTGAAGAGTATAGTGTTGTGCTAGCAAGATCAAATTCATAGTTTGGAGAAGAAGTTAGTGGCTATGGAAAAAAATTTGGAAAATGAGTTTGTTAGTTCGGTGAACAAAATGGTTGTTATGGGCGGGAAAATAGAAAGTCTGGAGAAGGATATGCATAATAATTTTGGTAGCATGGATCAAAAAATGGTGAGTATGTTTAAGTTTCTTGAGTATAAGTTTGGAGGCATGGAGCAAAAATTGTTGGATATGGATAAGCATTTGGAGGCAATTGACAATTTGGACAAGAAAACAAATGCCCTGATGAAAAAGGTTGACAACAAGAAAGCTTTTGGCAAACTATGTGTAATTGTTGTCTCTTCTGTATTGCCAATATTATTTTCCATGATGATAAATTTTGTAATAAGAAATCAAGTGTTAAATTTGCTTGCCATAGAATGAGAACATATTATACCCTGAATTTTGCAAATTGGCAATGGAAATATACTTTTGTTTACATCCTCTTGCTTTTGATGATTATGGAAATGATAACACTGAACATTATACCAAGAAATTGTATTTGTCATAGGAAACAATTTAAAAGGCAACATGTCTCATTTTTTAAACTGCCAAAGCAAATTAAGAAAGGCAACCAGCCTATAATTTTTCTACTGTCACAGGAAATTATACCAGTAAACTTTTCTCATTTTTCTGTACTATAAATTATCCCAGTAAATTATACTAGTAAATACCAGAAAGGCAACATGTCTTTACACACAAATTATACGAGTGAACATTGCTTGTTGTTATAGGAAAATATACAAGTTAACATTGGCTCACTCTTGTATACTGTCATATGGAATTATACAAGTTAACATTGCTTGTTGTCATAGGAAAATATACAAAAAAATATTACCTACTGTCACAAAATACCTATTATATGGCTATGACAAAATATCATCATCCTTTCTTAATAAAAGGCAAAATATATGAATGTAATATAATCATTTTTTCTTAACAAAATATCACTTCATATCTTGCCCAAAATCATCCTTTTATAGTGCCAATCAACACTGATTCTTTGCCCCCTGTTCTGTTTCAGAATTTCCTCTCTTTCTCTTTACCTGTAAAAATAAAACAATTGCAATTTTACCAACCACATCAATTTAATACCAACCAGAACCAAAATAAATAAGAAATTAGAATTTGCAATTTCTACCAATCAGAACTAGAATAAATAAGAAGCTAAAATTTGCATTTTTTTCCTACTAATTCAAAACATCTAATGACTTACCTTACCAACACTATTTGCACCTTGACCTCCATCACAATTGCTTATCTTCATTTTTCCCTATGAATAAACTTTTTTTTGTCACATAATAAATTATCATCAATTTAATAAATAACAAAGTATTACATACCTTCTTAGCATTGGTAAAGCTAGATGTTGTAGTACTTGTCCCTTGACTTTCCTTAAACTGTGCATATTCTTGTTTATTCTTCACTGGACATCCTTTCATATTATGACCTTCTCCCCCACAAATCTTGCAATGTATCACAATTGTTCCCTTCTTTAAAATTATGGTCTTCTTTCCCTTTTTAATCTTCTTAGGCTCAAACCTTGCCTTTCTCCTATTCTTTTTTGGCCTACCGGGCATGCTCTTTATAATAGGTGGGAGCAACTTTTCTCCATCAAACTGCCTCCACACTTCCTCACCTTTACTAAATTCCAATGGTTAGCCATAAGCTACCAGGTACTTTTCTCTCTTTAAACTAACATCAATAAAGTCATTTGGATTCCACTCTTGATAATTAATGGCACATAAGGCATGTGGGCAAGGAACACTAGTGCTTTGCCAAACTCTACATGTGCATGTTATTTCTTGAAAATTAACTACATGAGTGAATGATTGCAACCCATCATAAATCTGCAAATCAATTTCTCCAGGCCATAACACACCACATGCATAAGAAAGATCCATATGAAGTTTAAGTCTATCTCAAGCTCTAGGGAACACATCAGTATGCTATCTAGATGCATTGAACTTTTTATCCCTACATCGTTCAGTGCACATCTCTATGATCTCCCTAATCATGCTAATTGGTGCTTTACATCGTGGTTTAAGAATCCATGAGTTAAATGTTTTTGACATGTTATTGTCTACAAAATCACACTTTGAATGACATTGAAAAAATGCTCTAAACCAGAACTTACCATCCTTTTCCATTAAATTAAGCATAACCTTCATCTGAAACTGCCCTTAGTTTCACCATATTCTCTCTCCAAATTTCTAGAAATGTAGACTTTGCACAATTCCAAAATGCAATTTTGAACTCATTAGTCCTATGAACATTACTTCTCTTAGCCAAATTGCAATAGATATGACGAGCACAATACCTATGCTTTGAATTAGAAAATACAACATCTCGAGCATGTTTAATTCCCTAAAAAAAGAAAGAAATATGATTAATACTTTATTAAGTTTTCAAAAGAGGAAAAATAGTTTGCTTTAGTGTAGGCTCAAAATTTACCACATGCTTATCAGATATTAAGGTAAAGTTTTTCCCACTATCTAAATCCAGATCTTTCCTTAATAATAAGAAAAACCACTCCCATGAATCCATGTTTCTTCATCAACAATGGCCCAGGCCACAGGGTACATTTGATTGTTTCTATCTTGGCCAACAGCAGATAATAACACACCTTTGCAAACTCCTTTCAAAAAGCAACCATCCACCCCTAACACATATATGCATCCATTTTTCCAACCTTCTTTCACAACCCCTAAACAAATATAAATTCTTTTGAAGACACATTCACCATTTTCATTCATTTCCTTAACAATTTCAATTGTGTTACTAGGATTTAGGCTTGACAAGTAAGCCCCATAATTAGGTAGCATGGCATACTCATCTTTAAAATTGCCTCGTAGCTCTTTTATGACCATTCTTTTTGCCCTCACACACTTGTCAAAATGCACAGTCACCCTTAACTCTGTATATGTTTGTTCCATCATAAACTTGCATGCTATGAAAGGAGTTTCCCTAATCCTTCTTTTCCAATACTTTGCAAGTTCATGCATCGTCATGGCTGAAATTTTACTTGTTTTTTGTATGTCTTCACCCAAATGCAATTAGCTTTATTGTCCATTGATGCAAAAATTTCTCATTCACAACCTGCAGCTGTACAGTGGTATCTCAATCTGTGAGGCTCATTTTTTATAGGCTCATTTTTTATAGGCTTCAACTTACACCTTTTCACAATTGAATACTTTCTAATGGCATCCCTAAACTGGTTTGCATTTGTAAATCTCATTCCTACGTCAAATCAAGGAACTTCCCACTCTTGATTGAAGTAAATGTCAGTTGGTCCCATTGGAGGTAAGTTAATTGCCACATGAAATTCATCTTCCTCTTCTGAAGAAAGATCCAAGTACAAGCAGCCTAGATCATCACTATTTCTCCCTTCATTGTCTTTATCTTCCTTATCAGAATATTGATGATTATCAATAGGTAATTGAGATTGCAACACATGGTTAGTGAAAGTAGAGGTAGCTTGACATTTAACAACAACCTTAGCAATATTAAGAGTCTTGTACCTCCTACTAAAAGCAGCTGCTCTTTCCTTCCTTGCCCTCTCCTTATCAACATTAGAAATATTGGAAGTTGCTGCTTTTGTAAAGGGATTAAAAGTTAATGCATCAATAGAAGGATTAGAAGTTGCTTTGGTCCCCACTTGTTGCTTCTCGCTTTCTCCATGCTCCTCAATAACAGTTTGTTTTTCACCTCTATGCTCAACTAGATTTACAACCCTTGTACTTATTAATAATGATTTAACTTTATTAAAAACAGCAACACATTCCTCATCATCTCTATCAGTTCCAACAGGGCTAGCAAAATCATCTTCCAACTCTGACTCATTTTCTTTTTCTTCATCAATAGAGTCATTAATAGAGTCATCAGTATATGCATGAGCTGCAAAATCAGAATGGTGTTCTATAGGTGCAGGAATTTCATTGGCATCTTGGGTAATGACCCCCACATCTTCATTTATTTTCTCATTAATACCCTTACCAAATCCATGCACATCACCAACCAACTTATCAACAGAATTTTGACCCTCATAGTCATGGTCAATATATAACTCTGCTTCACAAGTTTTCCAAATAATACTAACAATGTCATCAATGCAACCTAAATGGATAAGTGACTTCAATTCATCTAATTTAAGAAGAGGGGACTTGTAATAGATGGAATTGGCAACACCATTTTCATATCCTAACCCACACACCATACTAATTATTTTTGCCACTGAAACTTTTTCTTCATGCATACCAAATGAAGACAATTTACAACCAACATAATCAATGGGTGGGCCAGGCTCAAAAGTTCCCCCATGATAAATGGTCATCACTCCAGTGTATTCAGTTTGTAGGTATAAAAATTGTACAAACATGTATAGACAAATGAAAAAAAAAAAAAAGAAAAGAAGAAGAAGCATGTGGAAAGACATAATTTAAGTAGCATGTGGGACTACTGGGCAGTTTATGTTCAAAATAAACAAGAAGCTTGGGACCACACAACAAACATGGCATTGTAAATGTCAAAAAAAAAAAAATACACTTTTGAATTGTTTAACCATGTATCAATGACAAAACAGAATTGTCCACTTTTCAAAGCAAATCCATGTAAATATTCCATAAAGTGATGCTTACTATGAAAAAATATTGAGATTTGCCAAAGTAACAACAAGATCACTGCTTCAACATCCATACCGATTGCCTTCAAAAGCTGTGATTTTCAGAATCTTTTAAAGAATTCTTCAAAAGCATGTGTTTGTGTACTTTCTCTATGTCTTTATAGTTTTGCCTTATAAATCAGATTTGTAATCTTTTTGTTAACCCCAGAAAAAGTCCCAATTTCTCACACCTTAGGGATTTTGCAAACCATCCGCCATCCCACCAAGAATTTTGTTTAATCTATTGATTTTGAGGTGATTTTTCCAGGTGTGCCTCCACCTCAGCATCCATCTCAGCAAAAAAAAGGGCCAAGTAAGACACAGAGGAAGGGTTGATGAGTGGACCGTTAAATGTTAACGGAAGCCTTAACATAGGGGTTGATTTGCCACTGCAGATGAGTTGAGGGGTTGATTTGCCACCAGTTGTTGAGTTTAGGGGGTGATTTGCACCTTTTGCCGAAAAGGAATACAGCCATCTTCTTCTATTATCATTTGCATGAAAGCAACAATGGAGAAGGGGAGCAGCGAGAGGAAATTATACATTCGCAAAACCCTAACAAATAGCTAGTTATCTTTCGTGGGCCTCCATTGTGTTTGGGCCTTTCTATTAGGTTGTTTCTTAGTTGGGCTACTTTAGCAAATGAAACATTTTGGGCCTTTCTAGGCATCCCAAGTTGGGAAGGAAATAATAGGTTAAAATATCAATTTCATCTCCTAACTGTCAAAATTTATTCAACAGAAAACCCCAACAAATGGCTAACTATCTTTCGTGGGCCTCCATTGTGTGTGAGCCTTTCCACTGGGCTGTTTCTTAATTGGGCTACTTTAGCAAATGAAACATTTTGGGCCTTTCCAGGTATCCAAGCTGGGAAGGAAATAATAATTTTCCTAAATGCTAACACCATACATCAATTGCAATATTTTTCTTTTCTACATAGATTAATAAATTTCAATGTTGCATCTGCTTAGTATTTGAAATTTTGAAAAAGACATAAACAAGAAATTGACCTGTGAAGAGCAAGGGCTGCAGAGAGACCACATATCCCTCCTCCAGCCATGGCAATGTCAATTTCTTCTTCTCCACACTCCGTTTCCCTCCTCCCTTTAATCTCCTTTTTTGCATCTCCAACAATGTAGATATAAATACAGCTCAGTTTCTCCCTCATAAAAAAATGTGATTTCATCGTCAATGAGGTGTTATTTATTATTTTACTTTTGTAAGTTGATTTTTTTTAATGAAACTATTAATTTTTTTTTATACAAGTCATGTATACAATATTTGCAACAATATTATGATAGAGCGACCCAATTTTATGAATTTACTTAGGTCTTTAAGCATTTTTGGGAAAGATGAAAAAACAGAGAGCTTTCTAACAACATATATGCAAACACAAAGGGAGCCAATTAATGGTCTAAGCTCCTAAGCTATTTGCATTGGGCATGTGAAGTCAGCAAAAGAGAGATTACAATAGTAACAAACCAAGGTAACCCATAAGCTAGAACTCAATTTTGCCCAATACTCACACACAAGTCTTAATTCTAATACTAACAATAAGCCCCTCAAATTGGTTTCGTAATAAGCAACAAAGTCTCACAGATCTCCACAGTAATATTGAGTATGAGCATTTGGATCTCTGAAAAGAACCATCATCAATGCCATGGTAGCAAACTTTGCAATTGAGGAAGAAGATTGGCGTAGTGAACCCAAGAGATAAGTTTGCATAGACAATTTCAGCAGCCTCATTCTCCTTTCTTTCACAAATTGATCAATTGCCTCCCCAATAACATTCTGTATTATCCTCATCTGCCTACCTTCTGCACTTATATCAACTTGATGAAGTTTTTGTGCCAAGCACCTAGCAAGAACAACTGCATCTTCCAAAGCTGCAGAGCCACCCTGCCCTACAAATGGACCCATTACATGCATGGCATCCCCAGCTACAGTCACTGTTCCTTTTCGAAACTTGCCTAGTAGTATGTCCCATGGTGCACGATATCTTATGTGAGTGAGGGTCAGTTTTTCTGGATCACTCCTTCTCACCATGTCTAACATTTCTTCAGGAAAGGCTTTTATTGATTCAACTGTGAATTCTCGAATGAATTCTGGATCCTTTGAAATATTTGAATCTATACATAAAATATGGAAAAAATCAACACATAACTGCATAAATTAAAGCAAAAATTAATTAGTGAAATGAAATTGCATTGCATGACTAACACAGGAATCAGGGCTTCAGTGACAGGTAATAAGAAAAGGTACTAATCTACATGTATGCATGGTTTTAAAATTAATCAAGTACTTGGTGGGTAGTCGAAACATTCAAGTAATACTATACTAAGTAATAGCAAAAGGTACCTGGAGGATACCCTCGGTTGGAAACAAACCAGTAGACAAGCTTATCATCAATCGGGATTCTTCCAATGATGAAATTCTCCCCTTGAAACCGAGTAAGCTCTGTTGGTAGACCATGACCACTGGGGTAACACGTTAGACCTCTAACTGCCCATAAGACGAAAAGCTTTGGTGGTTTCAACCCAAGAAAATCTGCAACTACGGAATGTGCTCCATCGCATCCAATCAAAATCTGCAGGCAGTATATATATTTGTAGACAAGTAATTCCATTCTAGAAATTAATTAATAGATTGTTTTAAAAAATTGAATCTACCCTAATTAATTAAATTAAAATGTACATATATATACATACATACCTTGGCCTTGATAACACTTCCATTATGCAGTTGAATTAGTGGGTATGAAGTTAAAGGATCAGGTTGAACGGAGAGCACTTGGCATCCAAAACGGATGGTGCCATGAGGGAGACCCTCGGCAATAGCTGTGACAAGATCACTGCGCAGAAGGCATCGAGCTTCCTCACTCCTGTCAAGTTAATTTCAACTCAGTTTTCTCTTCACCAAGTTGTAGATTGTTAAATGAGGGCAATCAAATTAACAATTTAGTTAAAAAAAAAAACTGTTATTATGGAACCGATGTAGTAATGAAGAAAAAAAAAATTAAAAACAGAAAAAGAGTGAAGTTTTACTGAGGTTCTATAGTTTCTTCCTTGTTCCTGTAAAGCCATATGTCACGTTGCCTGTATAAACAGAGATGATAGTCATGAATACGAGAGAGGTAGGGGGCTAACTAGCTCCCTAATTAAGGGTTGAATTGAATGACCTTTGAATGGGAAGAGCAGTCTGGCGGAGCTTTGAAGCAACGCCAAGCTGATCAAGAGCACGCCACCCATTGGGACGAACACGGATAGCAGCTCCGGTTTCCCGAAGAGTCCCCGATCTTTCCAGAACTAAGCTTTTGATTCCCTTCCTAATTAATTAAACAACACGTACGACTTAAAGTACAAATACATGTCTTAGATAACAATTAATGAAAAACAGAAAAAGAAGAAATGGACCTGTGAAGGGCAAGTGCGGTAGCCAAACCACAAATCCCTCCTCCAACTATAACGATGCCTATCTCTTCACCATACTCCATTTTCTTCCCCTCTTTTTTTTCTGATCTTCAAGTTTTTACTTAACTTGAGGAAGGTCAACTGTGAATATGTATTGCTCATTGTCATCGACCCATTATTATTAGATTTAAACTTCATTTTGGTCCTCTAATTTAATAAAAAGTTTCCTTTTAGTACCTCTACTTAAAGAAAATCTTTTTTTAATCCATAAAGTTTATCATCTGACCATTTTTTAATCTTCATAATTTTTTTTGCACAAATATCCCATTAAATAACGAAAATTCTAAAGTAGAAGGCTAAAAAAAGACTTTTAAGTAGAGAGCTAAAAAGATGTTTTTTTTTTAATTCCTTCTTAGTTCATTTTTATTTTTTGTCTCTACTTAAAAAGAAAAACCCTTTTTTATCCTTTTTTT
>BPVZ01000109.1:346471-357660 GCA_020521535.1 Rubroshorea leprosula
TTTTTTTTTCCCCTATAAAATGCCTTATTTTTTAAACTTAAAGTTTGCTCCAAACATCCAAGAAAGCAGTATCATGTATGCTACAGTCATAGATGAATTAAATTTTACCAAAGACCTCTACATGGATTTAAAGAACAGTTTGAAGTTCAAGCTCCTTGAAAACATCTCAATCCGATATACAATGGCATTTTGGATTCAACAAAACAGCAACTGAAATTACAGGGTGGGAGCCCTCCCAGCTGATCCAGCAATCACGGTGAGCAAGTTGTTGCCAAAAGGATCACTGAGGTGTTTTGCAAGGTTCTCCACAGGACCTTCTCCGGTGACATAAGCCTGGAAGTAAAATCCGAGCATGGCGAACATCGCCAGCCTGCCATTCTTGATTTCCTTCACCTTCAGAATTGCAGCCTGGTCAGGATCCTTGGCCAGCCCCAATGGGTCAAAAGGACCACCGGGGTGAAGCTGGTCCTCCAAGCCCTACCGTGCATAATAAAAAGTAACACCAACTCCTTTTAGAAACCATTTAACTTCTTACAACACAAAACAAGAGCACAGGATCAATTTCTCAATACATCTCTGATAGTGAACTATACTCCTTTTGTCACAAAATAACTATCGTTTTTTAACTTTAAGTTTATTATTTTTTTATTTTTTAAAGCGGATCAATATTTTTTTTCTACTTTAACTCTATCATTATCTTATTCACTTTAAATTAATTATTCAATTAAAAAAAGTTAAAAAAGGACAATTATTTTGAGATAGAGAGAATACTAAACTGCTACTACTACTCCGGGGACATTACTCAAATGTTATATGCTTTAAAACATTAGATTATGTGATATCACAATGTTATTTTGATTAGAAATTCCTAAAATATGAGAATTTTTTATGGCAATGTTACTATAAACAAGTGAAAAGTATAGTAAATTAGAGTCATTTGCATACCAAGCCATTAATAATTCTGTAATATTCAGCACCACCAACAAGGATAATCTCAAAAATCACAGCAAAGACAAGATTGATTGGGATATTCCTTCCAAAGTAGTTCAATGTGTTTCCATCAAGGAGAAGAGCTCCAGTCTACACTCATGAAAGGCGAAAATCACATAAGAAATCTTTGTATTTTTGAGTAATGTTGCGAATAGAAAATTAATAGAGTGATGATGCACACTCACCTTGAACCAAACGGCTTCAGGGCCACAGTTGGCACCATATTTGTTGAGGGCTTCAGGGATGATGAAGCCGGCAGCACCAAGCATGGCCCATCTGCCATGAATCAGCTCATATGCTTGATATCTGCATTCAAATGAACCCCATGATGTTCAATGTTGTTAATTTCTTTCCCAAATTCAATTAAATCTAAAAGTAAATATTTTGTTTTGAAAAGATTAGACATGTATACTTGCTGAAGTCTTCTGGCTTCTTGCTAAGTCCAAAAGGGTCATATCCATAGCTGCATGCACATAAAAGCAGAGCAAAATATTGAATCATTTAAATCCTGCATATCCACATTCAGCCACAGGAAGCTTGAATTTTACCGGAGTTAGGCTACTTACTCTCCGGGAACCTCTCCGGTCAAGTACGCTGGGATCTCTGACCTGTCCAGGAGTCCCTCCGGCAAAAAGATTCTTCTGTCAGGACCTGAAAGACCACCGAAAACACAACAATTAGACAATACAGAGGAAATTAATGGCAAGTTCAAACTTAAGATCTCTAACTTTAGAAATTTCAGACTCTTAATGTTGAGAAAAAGGGAGATTTTTGACATGCAAATTAAGAAACAAACTCAAGAGAAGGAAATGTTCTTTTTACTTACCATACCACTTGGCGAGTTCTTCATTGGCTGGGGAGATGGGGGCGGGTTTTGACTTGGGAGGAGGAGCAGCCTTCTTCTTGGAGAAAAGAGCAACAGGCTTAAAGATGACTGGCCTTGATGCTGGTGGGGCGGATGTCCTGGCAGCTCCACTGAAGTTCAGAGGGTTCCCAAACATTTCCGAAACACCAAGGGAGGCTGCGGCGGTGGATGCTGCCAGTGAAGCCATCTTTGGAGGAGGTTCTGGCGGTGGTGGAGTTGTTGGCTTAGATTTTTGTTAAGAACAAGAAAAGTATTGTAGTAATGGAGAATAGGGAGAGGGAGAAAGGAGATACTATAAGGTTAAGCTGGTGGTTGTGAACATGCCACTGTGGATTTCTGGTTACTGGTGATTGGTTGGTTCAGGAAGATTTGTAATCTAATGCTCGAATGTGATAGGGTGGACTTGCTGACACGGCAGATTATGGTGCTGACTTGGCACGCTCCTGAATTTTGAGGATTGCATGGGATCTGGATAACATGTCTTATCTATATAATGTCTCATGTACAAATTTCCCATAATCCATCATTTTTGTGGATATTCTTCACTCATGTTTGGGTCCACTATTTACCTCACCTATCTTCTAGTCTAGCATTATAAATTTAGGTATATTATTATTAAATATATTACATATGATGAATGAAAAAAGGAATTTGTTTATTACTAATACAAGGAAAAAAATATTGATATATAAAGTAAATTCTCTAACCAATTTTTTTATTAAAAAAAAAAAAACCAACAGGAAGGTAAAACAAAGTATAAACTTGATGACATCCAGTTCAAGAAAACCGGATGAAATCCTAGTCTTCTTTTGAACAGGAAAAAGAATTTAATTGAAGATGGAATAATTCATACCGCAGAAGCAACAGAGGGTTGAAAAACAACATAGAAAACCTGATTATTATGCATGCACGGTATGAAAAACTAGTTCATTGTGCACACACACAAAAAAAAAAAAAAAATTCCGGTTACCAGGCATAGCGATGAATAATTAACCAATATAAAGTATCATACTCATGGGGTACTGCTGCTGAGGACAAATGTTCATCTCAACTGAGGCAACTTTAGATTCTAGAACAGGCAACATAACCATGCCTGTTGGTGTTACCAATAATTAACATTCGTTTTTGTCCAACCAATCTAGAATAAAATTTCTGAAAAATCTATAAGGTAGAATCATCCATGCTTGCCACACAGCATGAACACAAGATAGCTAGTTTCTATAATTTCAAAAGCACATGCATATTTGTAGTTCTATAGTCTCAGAGCAGAGTACTGTACTAAAGAGCTAATCAGTGAAATTTCATTTTACACTCTGAAACCTGCAAACTCAATTCATCTCCTCCACTTGTCAATTTCTTTTGAAGTAGCTCTGGCTAGCTTCTTGGTATTAAGAACAAGCTCATCAATAAGGGCACTGATATCATCCCTGATAACACCAAGAGAAGAAACTAATGTTATTTATGATATCTCATAAGTAACCACCCTAAAACATGGTTTGAGTGTGCCAACAAGCAGCTAATTTGTCATGCCAACATCCTTATGGTTCCTTATGACAAAGTTACCAATTGTAATTGATTAAGCCACTTTTTAAAAGTTCAGGGTTAACAGTAATAAAAATGCAAACCTAAGAACTTAACTGCACAAAATTGAAACTTGTATGGTGTGTCTACTGTAATAGAAATCTAATTGCTGTGATATTTGAATAGAGAACTTCCAAAAGAAAAACCAGAAAACAAGGCTAAAATTTCAAATTGTTCCCCTTGTCAGCCACTTTGTTTATTGATGAGCATCGAAATATTGTTATTTCAGCGACAAGATAGATTCCATACTTGGTACCTTTTCCCAGTTGCATTATCAAAACTTTGGGGGATCAAAGTGTGTTTGATGGCATAAACATACAGAAACGAACAAACATAGAAAGATGAAAGAGAAATCAGAAGAAAAATTATGCTTACTGAGAAGGAAGATTTTGTGAATCTAACAACTTTCCAACATTAGAATACGTCTTATGCTCATCATGAGCTATGCCTGTCCCAACACCATAACCAAATCCCAAGCCAACGCCACATCCAGCACCAAATCCAAAGCCTACTTGAAAGCCAGGAACTCCAAGACCAAATCCCGCACCTGATGAGGAAAAACATTTCAGCATCTAAAGCAGTTAAAAAAATTAATCAAACATCAGAATAATGGAAAATTATATCAGCAAACAAGTCAACCTAAGTGCTGATTGTTCGAGTGAAGTGTCAGAAACTTAAACCAGCATATGTGCCAATAACAATAGAGATTTCTTAGTTTAAGTAACAATTAATATTAACAATCGAAAAGATCTACTTTAAAATCATTAACTACTATCCCATTTCCTAGACGTCCTCTGCAAGACAAATAAAATACAAGAAGAATCCCATAAGAAGAGAACCAAATACAAGTTGTTCCCAAACACTAAAAATTCTTAACAAATAACACATGCAATACACGACATAGCATCCCAACCTCTCACATGACTAAGTAGTAAAGATTTTCTTTTTATTTAACATTGGTGTATCCATACCAATGTTAGATGGAATCATCAAGATGAACCTCCGCAAAATGAATGTTGCTAATTTTAACAACTAGGGTCTCCATAAAAACAAATCCTTTCATTGACCAATCAATACAAATAAGTTAATAACAGCATTCTACCAAACCCAATGCCAGCAAAAGCCACAAGGTGATACCTTTGCACCTTGAAAGGGCAATTGAATACAAAACAGGCACAATCAAAAGAAAAGGATGATATAGGGACCTGAATCCTTTGTTACATTGTTAATATTCAATTTTTCAACCAAATTAAAGCAACCCATCTAGAATTTTGGCTTGAAAGATGGTGTTTGAGAAGTATAAAGAGGCAAAATTGAATGAAAAATAGAAGTGGGCAACAGCAATACCTCCGATGAGACCAATGCCAAAGCCAAGACCACAGCCGGCGCCGAATCCAAAAGCAGGGCCAACTTTGCCAAGTTCCTTAAGCTTGACTTGCGGCAACTTCCAAATCAAACCCCGATCATCTCCCACCTCCTCTTCTCTCCTTTGCCTCCGGCGGTTGTTGTTCATCTTCCCGTCTCTGGAACCGTCTCTGTGGGGTTGAAGCTTGATGCCTGTGGAGAAATGTAACCAGAGGAAGAAGGAATGGAGGATTTTAACTTTGGAACTTGATTTTTGAAACTTGAATTCAGAGAAGTAAGTTGAGCGTACCGCCTCAGTGATGGGCTTTGGAGTTTGGGCACATTTTTTCTCCTTTTTCTTGGTTTTTCTTTTTCTTTCTTCCTTTTTTTTTTTTTTCCCCTAACCATGTTTTTTTTTTAACTTAATTTTGCTATCTATAATTAAGTTTAGATATTTTTATATGAAATTTAATTAAAATAAAATGTTTAATTTAAAATAAAAATAAAATAAAAAAGTTATATTTAAAATCTTTAAAAAAATATGAATCTTATATAAAATTTATATAAAATTAATTAGTAATACTATAATTCATGAAACAGGTTACACAACCCTTAGGTTTTTTCCTTTTTCCTTTTTTTTTTTTCCTTAAACCATGTTTCTCTGATTAATATTTTCTCATTATGCTAACAAAAAACGGATTTCAAAAAATTTTCCCCAAGAATATCAAAAAATAAAGTTTTTTTTACATCATATGATGAACTAAACAATAATACATAGTTTTTCCCTTCCCTTAATCACTCCCCACTAGTTTTAATGTTTAAATTGAAGATTTCTAATTTAAAGTTTTAAAATTTTAATCACTTTAAACACGTCTTAATGAAAAAATAAATTTTCTTTTAAAAGGCAAATAATCTTTGATTTTTGAAATAAAAAGACACGTACATAAACACACAAAATAAAACTACCAAAACTGATAAATACATGTGGAAAAATCTAATTTTTCCAAAACAAAGAACAACGAAAAAGGGAGGTCTATTTTTATCAAACCAAAAATGGGAAGTTTATCTTAGCATTATTATATTTACTTATTTAGTTCATAGAGAGATTTATCAAAATCAGAATTTAAGAAATTCAAAACAAGGGTCTTAGATAGAAAATGGGTAATGATATTAAGAAATATTTTTGTGTAATTTTTTAATATAATTTTTATATGTTATTAAATGAAAAAATACATATAATATCACATATTTAAGTAAAGTGAAAAGAGTAAATTATTAAAAAAATTTATTTAATTTATACTCTTAAGCATATGTTCATAGTATATTAAATATACCTTTTTTTTCATAATTTATCTTGCAAAAATAAAAACTAATGTTTAATTTATTAATTATTTAATTAAATTCATTTACTCGAGTCGATACTAAAATTAATAGCAATTTTTATATTTTTTTATATGTATTTATGATAAAAAAAATCTATTATTTAAAAAACACATAAACTTGTATGAAAAATTATAGAAAAAAATCATTTCTGAATTATTTTCAGATAGAAAAACTTTAAATGAAAAATCATTTGTGAAGAAAAAAGCTTATTATTAGCTTGTAATTCAGGTTAAAACTGGAACCAATTAGGGAAATTTATTTATTTGGTTAGAGTTTTTAATTTTTACAAAAGTGAAATCTTCCACCATGATTCCATCCCTTTGAAAATCAAAACATCTGGTTTTCAGCTTTGATTTTTAAAATTTTATTTTAAATGTGATAAAATCAGTACCAAAATAAAAAATTCAAAAACAAAAATCAAATATAAAACCAAAAAAATGCATATGGGCCCTTTGGAATGATGGGCCGGGCCACCTTAATCTACATAGTTTAGGAGTCAATGTCAGGCGCAGAAGATGGAGGAAGGACATGGGTAGTGCAGAAGCTGCGGTGTTCTGCTCAAATCTTGCAACCAATCTTCATTCTGCTCCGTTCTTGAACTCGAATTTGCCGAAACTCAACTTGTTCTCAATCCCACCACCGAAAGCTTACTCTTTTCCTTCAATAAGATGTCGTCCTGTCCTTGGTTCTCCCGTCTTTGGAGCTTCACCGTCATCAGATGGTACCCATGTAATGGTGGAAGACGATCTCCAGGCATTCCTTCAGGTGTCTTCTTTCTCTCCATTGCTTTTCCTCAACTGGGTTTTGGTTCTTCTTGTTAAAATTTTCGCCTTTACTTGCTATGACTTGGCAATGTACTCCTGTTCCCACTATTTTAAAATGTTTGTGTGTGTGTAGTTCAGCTCTTTGGGTAAAAATTTGTTTGTTTAAGCTTCTTCACTTACGTATACTTGTTTTCAAATGTATGTCTTTATGGTAATCTTTTTGCTCAAGCTTCTTGATTGTAATTGCTTCTTCTTGTTGTTGTTGTTGTTCTTGTTATTTCCATTGGATGGTTCTATCATAATTACATTTACACATAGTCTGGAATGGTAGAATGTTACATGTTTCAGATTGGCCCTGTGGAAAATTAATAATCTCATTTATGGTTGACAGCTGAAATGAGGATATTAGGGAAATATATTTACTAAATGTACTTTTTCACTTGATTAATTTTCATTCTGAATTGAATTGGCATCGCCATTTTGTCCTTATTGCAGATTCTTCCACTGGATTTACGGGGTATTCTCATAGATGAACCTAAGAGAGACAAACTTCTAGAGGTGACCTCTCTTTAATCACTAATTTTCTCTAAACGTTTTCTCTAGAGACAAACTTCTAGAGTTGGCTTTGCTTATTAATTATTTTGTTCATGTTAATTCCTACTAAAAATGTTCAGCTATACTTTTTGTGTTCCAAAATATAATGCCTATGAGCTGTTATGTAAATAGGTTATACTTGACCTGGGTCGGCTGCCAGAGGCACGCTATTTAGGTGAACCTGGTGGACAGTATTTGAGGAATACTGAGGTAAGCCAATGTCTTACAGTCAATTATTTTAAACAGGTTATTCAAGTGCTTACAGTCATTCTATCTTTCCAGTAGTAGTTTCACTTACAATCTCCTCTTGAGGGAAAAGAAATTGTTTGTTTTGGACTTTATTGACTGACAGGGCAGCAATATATATGATTGACATTATAAATTTAAACCTCAAGGAGGAGAATAAAACTTATTAGAGAAAAAGGAAGTCATATTCAGTGGTTTTAGTTACCCATTATAGATGTCTATTAGCTAGGTATCAATGAAAGAGTTGGAGGATGCTCAAAATGCTGTTGGGGAATTTGGAGGGGACAATAGAGCTGGAATTGAGGGTACCCTGCACAGAATATCAGCAATTAGGAGTAGGAAGGGGGAAATAGTTGGTTTGACATGCCGAGTTGGCAGGGCAGTCAGTGGTCACATTGACATGGTTCATGATCTGCTTCACTATGGAAAGAGCATCCTGTTTGTTGGAAGGTAAGCATGCTACTTTTATGGAAATATAAAATCAAGATGCTGATTATGCAATAAGAATTACACAAACTAATGATTGGGGCAATTAGGAACAAGTACAGTCATTTTACCATGTCGGACTTGTCTCAGACAGGAGTCTGATTTATTAAAATTTTGCAAAAGAATATGATTGTTTCAAAAATAACTTTTTCCCCTACTTAGAATTCACTAGCTATTAGAAAACTCCTATCAACTCAAAAGTAACTTCTTATTTTACTTTATAGGCCAGGAGTTGGCAAGACTACTGTCATGCGGGAAATTGCACGTGTTTTATCGGATGAATTTCACAAAAGAGTGGTGCATATCAATCCTTGGTTTCTCTCTCTGCTTCTTTCTGACTCATGTGCTTTTAGCATTACAAGACTTGTTTTGGTAATAATAACTGTTATAGGTGATTGTTGATACAAGCAATGAAATGGGAGGAGATGGAAATATTCCCCATGCTGCAATAGGAGGTGCACGGAGATTGCAGGTCCCTGAACCATCTTTGCAACACAAAGTCATGATTGAGGCAATAGAGAATCATATGCCTGAGGTGATAGTTGTTGATGAGATTAGCACAGAAGCTGAAGCACTTGCTTGTCGCTCAATTGCTGAGAGAGGTGTCATGCTTATTGCTACAGCTCATGGAGAGAGGCTTGAAAATATAATGAAAAATCCCACACTCTCTAACCTGGTTTGTTCAATTTCTGATAAAAAGTTCTTAATCTGAATTTCTTTTGGGGGTCCAAACCAAATTTTTTTATGTCTTCATCTTTAAACTTCTTTGTGGATCGCTAAGATTTAATGCAGCTCTAATGGAAGAAAGTGGGGACAAAGCTTCAGTTCTGATTGTTTACTGATTTCAGATTGGGGGAATAGAAACTGTTACTTTAGGAGATGAGGAAGCTCGAGCTAGGAGGTGTAAGAAAAGTGTCCTTGAGAGGAAGGGTCCACCAACATTTTACTTTTTGATTGAGATGAGAGAAAGGCATTATTGGATTACACACAGGGTATGTTTTTTTTACCATCTTTCTTATAGTGACATTAAATTGCATCTCTAGCACTATTACACTTGATGCTTTGGATCAGGACAGATATGCTGAATTTGTCTGTGAGTGATTGTCTTGAATAATACTGCCCTTTTTTTTTTCTTGATAATGTTCCTCTTTTGGTCTGCAGACAGAGAAGAGTGTGGATATGTTGCTTCGCCAAAGAAACCCATTGGTGGAGGTAATTTTTAATGTATACATATGAAATATAGAATTTTATCACTAGTGTTAATCTTAATGGTTGATGTGGACCATATGGCCTGAGAAAGAGCCAGATAAGAGGAAAACATTCAAGCAATCAATCCTAAAGAGATTGAATAGATTGCTAACACACTTTTACTTAATTACTGTTACCATTTTCAGTTTGATGAACCAAATTGTTCCTAATTTCTCATAATGGTTCTGTGACTTCTGTCCTGTGAAGAATTTGCAATATCACTAGTTTATTATTCTTGACCTACACATGCAACCAAGGGTAAGAATGTGTAACTCTTGGTTTTGCAGGTCAGAAAGAGAGATAATCAGTTCAAGATAGTAGTTGAAAGATGGAAGCCATATGATGGGCATGACATTTGACCCCAGTTCGAGTTCTGATGCCACTTACTGTAAGCCCAGCAGGCTTTCAATATTGCTTTGGCTAATTTTTGTAGCAAATTTATAATTGCTGATAGTCACCATCTTCTATCAAGCCAAACACACAAGTTTTCTTATAAAGAGACGTATCAACTAATATTAAACCATACCAAATTCTTGATTGAGAAAAATGGATATGAATGTTGATAAAAGGACACAAGATGGGATGTGGAAAGGCCTTTTATCATCATAGTCAGCCGGCAGCATCTTGTAATCCTAAACCATAACTCTTATCACTTTTATCCATTTCATGTTTGTATTATTATATGTGCAATCAAGATCGATCATATTCTGCCTACTTATTCCAGTCCCACAAGGCATGCAAGTTAGGGACGTTTCCTAAGTAGCCATGAAATGTACCTCTCCTATATTGTCATATTCTACAAAAAAATTGAAAATTTTTCATAATTTGCCATAAACCATTTCAAAAAAATCTATAGGCCGGGGGCCTCTTCCGGCCTTGTTTTGCCCATTCTTTTGTCTTCAACATATCAAGTATGATTCCCCATATTTTAAATTGGGACGGCTTTTGTAGTCCTTATTTGTTAAAGCAGCTTGCAAAGTCGTCCTTAATCTTTAAAACCAAGCAGTTTTTTAATAACCTTTTAAAACATTGAAGGCAGTCCTTTTCTTCTATGAAGACTTGTTCGAGATAAGAAAACATTATAGAAATGAAAAGAAAAAAAAAGCTATATTGGCAAATCATATGTAAGGTATCTTTTTTATCATTTATTTAAAAGAGTTTGGGTGGCAGGCTGCATGAATTTTCAATGTTGTTTTATGTTTTATGTTTTTTTTTTTTTTTTTTTTTTTTTTTTTTTTTTTTATTAAGCTCTTGGTATTTGGTAACCATATTGGATTTCGATTAATTTGGAATCAATTATGTTAGACCCATTAAGAGGAAAGTTCTCTCAGTGTCTATTTCTCTATTTACAAAACTCGAACTCGAGATCTTGCTTAAAGAGAACCGAATTTCTTTCACTCGGACCAACAAATCGTTAGTATGTTGTTTTATATATTGTTTTTTTTTATGTTTACTTACTAGTTGCTAAAATGGTAATCTCATTAATTATGTTAAGTCTATGTCAAAGTTCGTTTTATACCATGGGTTATACCACATTCAATTTTTCCATGCCCAAAGATATGGGAATAGGGTGGCTTACGTGTTTGCTCATTTGAGTTGCTCTGTGCCTGTACTAAACTACAAGGTAAATGAAATGATTTCATATTTGATATATATATATATAAGTATGTACATAAAAGATTATTTTA
>BPVZ01000109.1:360442-371591 GCA_020521535.1 Rubroshorea leprosula
ATGCTGTGGAGAAGGCTAGGGTTTGGGGTGAGAAGTACTTCTTGAAGAACTTTGATAGGTTGGTTAGGGCAAAGACGGTAATAGATCCCCATAATGTTTTCAGTCATCAGCAGGGGATTCCTCCAATGACCTCTTCATTGACACTGCTAAAATGCAGGCCTTCATGGGAGTACGTCGATGAAAGCCTCGAACATGGGTTTTTCAATTAAAGAAAAATCGTATCTACTAAAATTAAATATCAATATTTCATAAAGGTGTTAACATAAAATACTTCGTTAATGGTATTATGAGCTAAGTTAAAGTTATGTTTAGGTTGCAGTTTCACAATATATTTTTACACAACAAACTTTATTAAAAGTATCACATATTAAAAGTAATAGATATGCACTTATTCATTCGTGTTTCACTTTTTTAGTGAGGAAAAACGCTAAATTATTGCTGTGCTTAACTATAAAATTAGAATAGTGATATAGAAATAATTTTTTTATATAATTTTTATATATTATCAAATAAAAAGATATATTTAATATCATGAGTTTTAAATAAATAAAAAAAATTAATCATTTAAATAATACATAAAATTATATAAAAAAAAGTAATATAAAAATATTAAACAAAAAAATTATTTCTAAATTATTTTCCGTAAAATTATGTATATTAAAAACTGTTTTTGATTTTATTTCATAATTTTTTGTTTTTTCCTTCCAGATCCTACGCAAACATGTGAAGATAGAAAGGCCAAATGGCAAAGAGCAATTGAGTGGCAAGAGATGAGGGATGAAGGGCCAAATTTTTTTTTCTTAAAAATGTTTTAGTTAGAGTTTTTTTATTTTATAATTTAAACTATATTAAATCATAAAATAAAATTTACTAAATGAGAACAAAGTTTTATTATTAAAATTATTTTTAATTTAATAAAAAGTTAGTGTATATCAACTTCAATTTTTAAAAAAAATTAGAATTTCAACCTATATTAAGGAACTGAAATTATAATTTAAAATTTAAGAATATAATTAGTTTTTAAATTTAAAGATCAATATTTAATAAGATAGAATTTTAATTACACTAAATTACATAAAATAGCAAAATAATAACTGTTACTAACTGCCAACGACCTAAATAGTTCAATAGTAATTTCCTTCCGCTAGAAATAAGAAGTCCTGAGTTCGAATTGCATGATATACAAGTAAGATGAAATAAAAGATAGGAGATAGTTACTTCTCATTGTACAACCAAGATAAAAAAAAATGCTACTAACTATAACACAATATAAAAACTAATCCTATTAAAGATAAACCAACTGAAACAAACATACATTTTACAACAAAATCATGCTCCCATTTCTATGCAATAGGTCTAGGTATAAGAGAAGAACCTGACTTGATAAATCCTAAGATCTTACCCTTAACGTCAAACTATATGCCTACACTTTTGAATTGTTTTTGGTGCAATCTTCTATTAATTTTAAAAATTTTCAAAAGGCTTAGAACCTAATTTGTTAGTTTTATAAAGTTGAAGATGACTTTGCTAGTAAGCTAAAAGTTTTTTTTTTTTTTTTGAAAAGCAAAAAGAAATTTATTTTGTTTTGAGAGTACAAAGGGTACTCCGAACCCGTTACAAATGTTTAAATTTAACCAACAGAAGGGCTCCAAAATTACATTTACCTACCAAAAAATTATGGGAACCCTTGTCTATCTCTATCAAATTCTACCTAATAGTTGCACATTTCTTAATTTTCCTTTTGCTACCATAGTTGATCTTCAAGTAGCTTGTAGGATTATGGATCCAATTTGATAGGGAAAAGAAAGAGCTGCCCCTTTTACATTTTATCCAATTGAATGCCCTAAGTTGTACCAATTCCAGCATCCTTCCCTTATCCACCTTTTTTCCTCTAAATAATTTCTCATTTCTAGCCAACCAGATTGTCCATATCATAACGAACCAGATACATTCTCATCCCTCCTTCTCCCCTGCTATTTTTAGCATGTTGGAGTGTTGTTCAAACATCCTCCAACAATCTCTATCAAGTACAATCCTAATTCCCCACCATTTTGTAATAAGCTATCCAAAGTTCATAGGCTAATTTATAGTGAATGAAAAGATTGCTAGAGTCCTCATTCCCCATGCCACGTAATTCACACTTGCACTCCTCAATATCCTATATAATACCCCTTTTTAACAAATTAACCTTTGTTGGGATTTTGTCTTGTAGCATTTGCCACAAAAATGTTGAATCTAGGTATAAGCACATTCCATGCTTTTTGTAAAATAGATCCCTGTTGTCCACTTCGGTGCTCCATTCTAAGTGCCTGATATGCTGATATTGTTGTGTACCTTTCGTCCTTGCTATAAATCTATTCTCGCACATCTAGTTTTCCTCTTACTATTATTGTCTCTTATATCTTCTTCTGGAGCTTTAATTCATGTTGCTCTTCCCAGCTATAGAAGCTCCTTCTCCACTGTAGGTTCCACTTCCAAGAGTCATTTTGCGATCCTCCCATTTGAGAGTTCTTATTGTCCTTTCCTACAGATAACAAGTAAAATCTAGGGTACTTGTTAGCTAAATCCCCCCCTCACCACTTGTCCCACCAAAAATTAATGTTTACCCCTTCCCCTATTTTTAGTTTCATCCTTTCATCTAACCATCCTATTTTTTCGTCATCAATTTCACTCAACCTACAAATATCCCTCCACCAAATTGAACCATAGTTAATGCACTCCTTCAACCAATTGTAGCTTAGTTCCTCTCCCCTTCCATACTTCTCAAAAATGACTCTCTTCCAAAGCCCTTTTCCCACCATCACTATTCTCCCCCACCACTTACCTAATAAAGCCATGTTAAACTTCCTCAGATCTTTCACCCCCAAACCACCTTTCTTTTTTTCTTTGCAAATCTATTCCCATTTTACCTAGTTGATTCTCTTCCCCCTTTCAATCCCACCCCACAAAAATCTTTTACGAATTTTATCAAGTAAAAGAATCATACCTTTTGGGTCAAGTAAAAGAATCATACCTTTTGGGATCAGATACAATGACATTCAGAACATAAGGAGACTAGACAACATTGAGTTAATAAGAGTGATCCAACCACCAAAAGATAAGTCTCATCCCTTCCATGTGGATAGCTTTTATAGGAAACATCCGTCAATGGTTTCGAGAATGCCATCTTTCTACAATTCCCCCAATGGGAATTCCCAAGTATTTAAAAGGCAAAGCACCCTTTTTGCAACACAGCACCCATGACATCTTATCAAGCCAATCATCCTACACGTGAATGCCAATTAATTAGCTTTTATTAAAATTAATCTTTAGTCCCGAGACTAGTTCAAATGCTCTCAAAATGCCTTTCATTGCCCTCACATTTTCCTCTTTAGCTATACCAAACAAAATTATGTTGTCTGCATATTGTAGATGTGAGACTTTAAAGCCTCTATTTCCCACCCCTACTCTTTCCAATAACCCTTTCTGTGTTGCAGTCAAAACCAGTCCATTTAGACCTTCTGCAATAATTAGAAATAAGAAGGGTGATAAAGGGTCCCCTACCTGAGGCCTGTGATTATGAATTGTCTTGTTGGACTGCTGTTGACCAGGACTAATACAAGACTTGTTCTCAAGCATTCCATGATCTAATTCCTCCAAATGCCACAAAAGCCCATTCGCTGCATCATAAAATCAAGAAATTTCTAACTAACCTTATCATAGGCCTTCTTAAAATCAATCTTGAACATGAATGCTTTCTTCTTCTTTTTGCTTCATTAATCACCTCATTTGCTACTAGTACTCCATCCATTAATCTTCTTTCACTTATGAACGCCATCTATTGTTCATCGATAATCCCATCAAGAACCTTCTTTAAACTGTTAGCTAGTATCTTTGCAGGATTTTGTACATAACACCAATAAGGGAGATGGGTCCATATTCCTTAATCTTTTATGGGTTATTCACTTTTGGCATAAGGACAATGAAAGAAGTGTTTAGTCTTCTCACCAACTTTTTGTTTTTAAGAAATTCTTATAAGAATCCAAACACATCTTCTTTTATTATCTCTCACTAACTTTTGTCAAACCTGAAGTTGAACCCATTTGGACTTGGTGCTTTCAAGCTACCACACTTCCACACTGTTGTCTTGATCTCATCTTCGCTAAAAGGCGTAGTGAAAGAGTCATTGTCTTCTTA
This sequence comes from Rubroshorea leprosula, assembly GCA_020521535.1. Lineage (NCBI taxonomy): Eukaryota > Viridiplantae > Streptophyta > Magnoliopsida > Malvales > Dipterocarpaceae > Rubroshorea > Rubroshorea leprosula. The sequence goes on from BPVZ01000109.1 coordinate 364,619, forward strand.
GGAGACTTGTTTAAAACACACCCCATCTAGTTTTGGCCTTTCCCATCGTTCTTCATTAAACATGTCCTCAAAAAAGGAAGAGATCTCATCTTTCATTCTATTGGCTTCCCCAATCTAAACTCTTTTTATTTGTATACAGTTCATTTCATTCCTTCTCCATCTACCTTTTAGACTGTTATGAAAGAACTTTGGGTTGGTGTCCCCATGAACTAGCCATGCTTTCCTTGATTTCTATTGCAGCATGCTTTCCTTGCTTCTCATATTATCCCAAACAACTATAAAAGCCTCTCTTCTTCTCATGATTTCTTCCTTGGATAACTGTTCCTTTTCTCCCTTCATATCTATTTGAGTAATCTTTGTTATAGCCTTGTTTATTCTATTGTCTAATTCAGGGACTAAGGTTTTGCTCTAGTTCTTTAAAGCTTCCTTGGCAGCTTCAATTTTTCTTTGGGGCAAAATCATGCCCACCCTTGAATATTTGCTTTACTCCATAATTTCTTTATTAGCTCCTTGCATCCTTCTTGCTCAAGTCATGGGTCAAAGAATTTGAATGGCTTAGGTCCCCAATCCACTTGTTGGTGTCTAAGCAAGATTGGGCAATGACTTGACATTGTTCTTCTTAAACCCCATTGTCTAGCTTCACTCCATTTAGACAACCACCCTTTAGATAGTGAAAACCTATCAATTCTACTCATATAATCTCCACTAAGTTGATACCATGTGAACTTTTTGCCCACTGATAAAATATCAATCAATTTCGTTTCTCAAATGAAACTATCAAACTCTCTCATCTCATTATTTATGCCTTTACTCCCCATTTTCTCCTCCACCTTCCGTCTGGCATTGAAATCTCCCGCAACACACCAATTGCCACTTCTTCCTGATACCAAATTTTTTAACTCCTCTGACAAAGCTCATTTTCCTGATAACTAGCATGGGGAGTACACATTTATTATACAAATAGTAACCCCCTCAAGACCCCATACCCTTTCCATTCCTATAAAATTCTCACCCTCTATAACTTTGGTCATTGTAAGAGTTTTAAAATTCCATAAGCATAACATACCTCCAAACATTCCACATGCTTCCTTAGCTACCCATTCAAAGTCGTCAAATGCCCATACCAATTTGCAAATTCTTCTATCCATCCCTCCTATCTTTGTTTCTTATATTACTAGAAAGTCCACTCTTTCCTTAATCATTAATTCTCTTAATTATCTTTTCTTCCTAGCACCACCCAACCCTCTAATTTTATAAGATAAATATTCATGGTACACTATCACTAACCTTTTGTTCTTTTCTCAACTCTGAGCTTTCCACTTTCTTTGCTTTTCTATCTCGCATCTCCATTTCTTCAAGATTCTTGATAATTGCCCCCTTGTCCTCAGTAGCCACCCCAATTTTTTTAGAAAAATCCCACAATTCTTCTACGATTCTTCGACTAGGATGTTCCTTCAGCATTTTATTACAATTCTCTATTCCGCTATCACCCACTAAACCTCTTAGCACCGAGTTACTTGTACTTGGCAAAAACCTCAGGATCCCTTCTTTCTCTGCTTGTTTTGATCTTGCTTTGCCTCGATCCCTCTTTCTCGGGTCCATTAATCATAGGAGAATCGCTTTTTAGTACACAGATCTGCATGATTTTACCCTCTTCTTTCTCCTTTTCTTTCCTACTTTGTTTCTTGAACCCATCCACTCTTTCACACTTCTATCTCCCTTTCCTAAATCTGCCCAGAACAAACTATTATTTCCCAAAAGTGTCCTTTTTTCCTCTTATCCTTCTTTTCTTTGCAAATCCTCTTTATCTGTTTCATGCCTCATCCTCAATTCATTTTCCATCTTCTTATTATTGCATGTAGGTTCACCAGCCTATATTTCCTTTTCCACTCCCCTTTCTCCTTTATGGTTTAAGCCTAGACCTTTTGGAATGGGCTCATCCTGCAAGCCTAACCCATTTCCTTCCAAGCTTTCTATTGGATATGTGCTCACCTAGTCCTATGGCCCAATTTCATGCATCCCAACCTCTTCTCTAGCCCCCACATCACTTGCCTCTAGAAACTCATCAACACTATCTGCTACTACTTTTACTGATTCTTTCTCTCTCAGCTAATTATAAGAAAGCTTGTCAACCATTTTGTAAGCTCTCACATCACATCTATCTCCTTCAAATTCAAATTCTGCCTTATACAGTGGGATGGCGATCAACCGTTTATCCATCTTACTGAGTTCCAATTTGTCTGCATCTCTTTTTACTTCATTGTCGATTTGTTCCAAGTCATCGTGTCAACCATCTCCTTTAGGTTACTCCTCATATTCATTGCTATTTGACCAGCATTCTTTATAATCTAACTCACAATTGAAGCTCGACATGAAATCATATCTCATTGAGAACAATTTGTATCTTCATTTTAAAAAAGATGGAGAGAACGAGGTTTAGAGCGAGAGGAGCAGTGACAGGGGAAACTAGCGGCACCAGACAACGGCAAAGGCACAGGCGTTGGATTCCAGGATTGGATCACAAGATTTCGGGGCAAGCTACGACTTTCTTCATTTATAATTTCCCAGAAAACGTGGAGGTGAAAGAACTATGGTACAGGTTTCAGATGTATGGAAAAGTGATAGATGTTTTTGTGCCAAAGAAGCGCGACAAGTGGGGGAAGAGGTTTGGCTTTCTACATCTACTGGGAGTACAAAATGTAAGTCAAATGGTTAGGAGGCTGAATGAAATCTGGATAGACTCATACAAGTTGAGAGTAAAGACAACAGAGGATAGAAGTAAAGAGAGAGTAAAAGGCACAGTTACAAGGGGTAGAACACAGCACAGAGTTAACAGATTGGTAAAACCAGGACAGTCATATGCTCAGGTGGTAAAGGGGAAGGAACAGAGGACACAAAGCTTATCGGCTTCTGTAGAAACACTGGGAGGAGAGGACAGGGTTTCAACTCATCTGAAGAAAGGAACAATCCAGACGAGGCAACAAAACGAGAAGGAGGAAGTGGAATCCTGTCAAATACTAAAGCCCAAAAGAAGTAGGGAGAAGGATAGGGATGCTGAATCTCAGGAGGAATGTATGGAATTCACACCAACACAGGAAGAGCTAAAATGGCTTGAAGGGGGTATGGTGGCCATTCTGAAATCCCTATCATTAATAAACGATATTCAACGAAGAATTGATGTGGATGGGGGGTTGATTACTGTATCACCAATAGGTGAAAGAAGAGTGCTGCTAACGGAAAAAGAAACAGGGTATTTGATTGAGTTTATGAATCTCAACAAAGAGTTGTTTGATTTGTGGTTTGAAGACATTAAACCATGGGACAAGGAAGTTCAGGAACGAAGCAGATTAGTATGGCTTCGTATAGCTGGAATTCCATTAAAGGCATGGATTGACAGATGCTTTAAAATGATCGGAGAATCCATGGGCGAGGTTGTGATGATACATGGTGACACAAAGATGAAGTCAATCTTGTGTGAGGGGAGAATATTAGTTATAAGTTCTGCAGAGCATAAGATCGTTAAACAAGTCTCACTGAAGGTGGAAGAACAGATGTATGAAATACAAGTGATTGAGGAAGAATGGCGCTTCGACCCAGACTGGTGGCTCTCAGATGATGACCGGCAAAGTGAGTCGGCAACGGAATCGGAATTCTCATCCGAACAAAATGAGGAAGATCAAGATTTCGGTAATGCAGAGATTTGTTCAGAAGATGACGTGAGCATGGATGAGGAGCATTTAATGCATGACAGTCTTCTGAATTCAAATTTTAAAAGTTCAGAGGAAGGAAAGACAAGCTGGCATGCAGAAGAAGGGGACGCATACATAGAAGATGGTGCGAGTGGGCCGTCCAAGACAAATGGGCCGCTGGAGGGTAAGGAAATTGGACTAAGGAGTAAGAGTGGGCTTAGAGGGGACTTTAGACAAGAAGAGATAAAGAGAAGTAAAACGAGAGGGCCCAAGGAGGTTTTTGAAAGAGGGTCAGCCACCGACCGAGAGACTGCAATTAGGGATTCGAGGAGGACGCGGAGAAGAAAAATAGAAGACTGCTACCCAGAGAGCTTTGTGGAGATCCAGGCAAAAGAGACACACGAGGAAATTTCAAAAACAAAGCTGAGACAGCAACAAAGAGCTGGAACTCAATTGAGTACAGTGAGCAAGGTAAATCCGGTTGTTAGTGATTCCCTTTCTGATGGGTGTATAGTAAATAGAAATAGGTTGATTCATAGTGAGATGGCCTTGCATGAGGTGAGGACGATGATGAGCATGGGTAAGAGATTGGGCATTCAAATTCAAAATAATGAGGAGGAAGTGCAATCCCGATTGATGGAATTGGAGATGAGGGAGGCTGCAGGGGAGTGACAGGGGAAGGGTGGTAAAGGGTCGGGTAGTAACAAATGGGTGTGTGGGATTTTTTTTTTATTAATGAAGTTGGTGTCCTTTAATGTTAGAGGCTTGGGTAGTGTATTGAAGAGAAAGGAAGTGGGTAAACTAGTGAGAATAGAACAACCAGATTTCCTATTTTTGCAAGAAACTAAGCTAGAAACAGGGGATGATGATTTATGCAGAACGATGTGGAATTCAAATGAGATTGACTGGGTGATGAAGGAGTCGATAGGAGCTTCGGGTGGCTTGTTATGTATCTGGAATAAGAAGAATTTTGATAAGACAAAAGATTTTACGGGTGATGGTTATTTGAGAATAACAGGGGAGTGGGGACTAAATAAGGTGAAATGTAATCTAGTGAATGTGTATGGCCCAAATGATAGACAGAAAAGGTTAAAGCTGTGGGATGAGTTAGAGCACATGATCATTGAAGAGGGAGGGAGATGGTTGCTAGCGGGAGACTTTAATGCCGTTAGATGTCTTGAAGAAAGAAAGGGAAAAACTGGAGAGAGCCTAGATATGAAGAAATTTGATGAATTTATCCTGGCAGCAGGTTTAGTTGATATTAAAATGGTGAATAAGCACTTTACATGGTACAGGCCAGATGGTACAGCCATGAGCAGACTTGATAGATTCTTGATGAATGCAGAGATGTGCAGTATGGGCGGAAATTGGGTGCAACAGGGCTTGAAACGTAATATCTCTGATCATTGTGCAATCGTATTGAATTCAAGAACAACTGATTGGGGACCAAAGCCATTTCGAGTTCTGGATGCATGGCAGCTTCATCCAGATTTCAAGAAGGTAATTGAAGAAAAGTGGAGTGAAATGGAAGTTGATGGATTCGCAGGATATAAATGTAAACAGAAGTTAAAAGAGCTAAAAGCATTTTTAAAGGGTTGGAATAAGGAGGTGTTTGGAAATATGGAAGCTCAGTATGAACAAGCTACCAAACAGATAGAGCAAATTGATATGAAGAATGAGGAGATTGATCTGGACAAATTCGAGATTATTCAAAGACAGGAAGGTTTTCAGAAAATGTGGGATATCATGAAGAGGAGAGAAGTGATATGGAAACAGAAATCAAGAAGCAACTGGGTGCGTGCGGGAGATGCAAACATGCGATTCTTTCATAGAGTAGCAAATGGTAGAAAGGCCCAAAATAATATCACAGGCCTATTGCGTGATGGTTGTTGGGTGGAAGAACCATAACAGGTTAAGAAGGAGGTGTACAATTATTTCAGCAAGCTATTCCAAGGAGACACATGGAATAGACCAAAGCCTTGCGGGGTTAGCTTCAAACAGATTTCTGCAGAGGAAAAACAATGGCTTGAACGACCATTCTCCATCGAAGAAATTGAGGAAAGGTTACGAAGCTGTGAAGGATCTAAAGCTCCAGGACCGGGCGGGTACAATTTTAATTTTCTTAAGTTTGCTTGGGATAGTTTAAAGGAAGATTTTATGAGTTTCTTTGCAGAGTTTCACAAGAATGGTAGATTAGTTAGTGGGCTGAATTCATCTTTCTTAGCTCTAATTCCTAAGAAGTTCAATTCTATGGAATTAAAGGATTATAGACCCATTAGCTTGATTGGGTGTGTTTACAAACTGTTAACAAAAGTGCTGACCAATAGAATTAAAGCCGTGATGCCGAGGATCATCAGTGAAACGCAATCTGCTTTCTTGAGAGGACGTCAATTAGTTGATGGAGTGTTAGTGTTGAATGAGGTCGTGGAGGAAGTTAAGAGAAGGAAGCAGTCGGCTTTTGTTTTCAAGGCTGATTTCGCAAAGGCATATGATTGTGTGGATTGGTCATTCTTGGAATGGATGATGGATCGCTTGGGTTTTGGAATCAAATGGAGAGGTTGGATTATGGAATGCTTGTCGACTTCTAAGATTTCGGTTCTAGTTAATGGAAGCCCAATGGAGGAGTTCAAGGTTGGAAAGGGATTACGGCAAAGGGACCCTTTATCCCCATTCTTATTCTTGATGATTGGGGAGGGATTAAATGGATTGGTTTAGAAAGCAGTGTCGGAGGGTATGTTTCAAGGTATAGAGATTGGCAGGCAGGGGTTAGCAGTTTCTCTACTTCAATTCGCGGATGACACAGTCATTATAGGAAAGGCTGACATAGAGAATATAACCTTGGTTAAAACAATTCTGCGATGGTTTGAACTGATGTCTGGGCTACAGATTAATTTCAACAAGAGCAACATTTATGGATATAATGTTCCAACGAGATGGATAGAAGGATCAGCAAGTATGTTGCGATGTGGAGTCGGAAAATCACCTATTATTTATCTGGGAATGCTTGTGGATGGAAATCCAGGGAATAGGAAACTATGGGAACCGGTGATAAAAAAATTTCGTGCTAAACTTGTTGTCTGGAAAGTTGCTTCGCTGTCCTTCGGTGGCCACCTCACTTTGCTTAACTCGGTACTTTCTACTCTACCCATTTTTTATATGTCATTATTTTTAATGCCAAATTCTGTGATTACTGAGTTAATTCGCATTCAAAGAACTTTTTTATGGGGAGGGGGGGAGTTAAAAAAGAAGATTTCATGGGTGAAATGGGAACATGTATGTCGCAG
>BPVZ01000109.1:403166-418199 GCA_020521535.1 Rubroshorea leprosula
TTCATATATAGGAAAAACAATTGAAGATTGCAAAATCAAACATACCCGATCCTGGTAAAAGAGAGGCGGCGCCCACGCATAATCTGCCACAGACTACTGGAACCATTGTTTTTGTAGGTATACTCGTATCTATAGCCATAGCCCTTGCTCCTCCGAGATTTCCAGGTACTATAATGTGAAGAAGAAGAAGAAGAAGAATGTGATGATGATGATGATGATGAGAGACGGTCATTGTAGTGGGCGCGCCTGGTGTCGTCGATGAGGACCTCGTAGGCCTCGGAGACTTGCTTGAATCGGAGGGTGGCGTGGTCCCTAATGGCGTCGGACGCCTGACTATGCTTGTCCGGGTGATATCTCACCGCTAACTTCCTGAAAGCATTCTTGATTTCTTCTTTGGTGGCGCTCCTGCTTACCCCCAGCACCTGGTAGTAATCCATTTCTCCTCCTCGATCGGCCTCAGTTGAGATGCACAAATTAAAAGGATAAATTGAGGGTAACACAAAGGCAACTGTTTATATAAATATATATAGATAGCTCCTTTCCTTATTCGGTTAAGATTAGAGTCCTCCCGCAAGCCTCCTCCATAGGCCTTGAGTGTTTTTTGTCTTTTTGGGGCATGTTGTTTTAAGGAAAAAGAAATCAAATTAAATTGATTGTAATGGAATTAAGCCGAAACTATCACTGGGTTCATACGCGCTCAAGGCATTCAATTCACATCACTTTCATTTGTAATATTTAGTTTCCATATATAGTCGCAGACTAAAATACTTTGGTGATATATCCATTTGTTTTTTTTTAGTATTAACTTTCTGATATTCAATAATCACATTGAATCCGATTAATTTAAAATCGAGTCATTTTGAATCTCATGAGAGGAAACTCTCTCAACATTTATTTCTCCATTCATAAGACTTGAATTAAAAATATTATTTTAAAAAAACCAACATGCTTCCACTTAATCCAATAGATAGTTGGTATATATCTATTTGTTTGTTCAAATTTTTGTTATGAGCAGCAGTTAATCATTCAATGCATTTAAAAAAATATATTTTTTTAGTACATTTGATAATCATAAGCTATACAAAAAAAAAATAATCCTCCTTTTTCCTTGAATCCTTCTCACTCAAGTCAAAATTTGAATTTAAGATTTTCAATTTAAAATTTCAAATTTTTAATTATTGAAACACTTCCTTGGATATATATTTATTTACTTGTTTCTTGTTGTAATATAATTATCTATTATACAATGAAAAATTATTAATATACACTTAGTTCAACACACTTTTTGATATTTATCCTAATTTAACTATTAAAATATAATATGAATACAGTCAATTTAGTCAATTTCTATATTTTATATGTATAATTATATCTTTAAATTTATTTACTTTTAATTTTAAATAAATAATAATAATTTTTTAATAAACATATTATATAGTTTATTAAATCAAGAAGTGTATATCAACCCTTCTATTTATGAAATACATCAACCCTAATAACCTGCTATGTTGGAGAGAAAATTCGTTAATTTCTTCACGAGTTGGGTTTGATTGGAATTAGATCTCTATTTTAGGGCCAAGACTGATTTTCATTTTGATTTTTATTAGATTTCAACAAACCTGGTGAGGGTGGACACCCTTTATCACCCGAGAAGGTGATCTATTATTGTCAATTTTAGCTTAGCTTAATTTTATGTATATACAGCATCTTATTGTATAGAAATATAGAAAGATTGTTCACAAAGTCTTCCTTTTTCTATCTTCTCCAATACTAGTAAATATTATCACCATCTATCAATCACATGACACTGCAATAAGCATGAACATTGTCGTCACTAAAAAGATGAACAGTATCATCAGGGACGGTTGAGTACGCCTGGTTGGGAAAGTATCCACGCACGTTCTCGTTGATCCCATGTCTGTAGTAGTTGTATGAAGATGCGTATGTTGTTTCATCCAAATACCGGGCTGCATAAGGATAGTACTCACTATCATATGGGAAAGGCCAGAATTCTGCCTTCCTCCCAGTCCTCCTCACCACCTTCAGCACTTTTCTTTTGTCTACATATCCTGTAACCGTCACCTTTTGTTTATCCATGTCGATTTCTAAGCTATCAACTCCTGCATTTGGTACAGTTCACTCTAGAAAAAATGAGGCTGATGAGAATGGAAAATATATATCAGTTTGATGTTACTTGAATGAGGTTCTTAATTACCATCTATCTTTGAGATTGCTCTTCGTATTCTCTTCTCGCATCCTTCGCAGTCCATATGTACCAAAAGCTCAACAATCTGTCACCAAAAACGTTAGGACGAAACATGATGAATAATATTAAAGTTGATGAAAGCACTTGGGATTGGGAGGGGGAACTTACAGACATGGCATTGGATAGTTTGGTATTCCCATTTAGCCAACCAAGCATGATGTATGCTTGCTCTGATAGAACCTATTTTTATCCTCTCAAAAAGGAAAAAAAAATGGTTTCTTCAGGAGAGGATGGGATGGACAAACAGGCCTCTCTCAACAGTTCAATATAAAGCATTGGATTTTGGTCAATTTTTGTTTTGAAATTTCACCATATTCGGGAATTTCGTAACTGAATTTACTAAATTTGAGAGGAATTTACAGAAAGAATATAAACAGGACCACAGGGTGATCAACTGAAACTGATATCTGAAATATGGAATCAATACCAGGCATGATTCTTCTTTCATTTTGGATATTAAAAGCCAATTAAAAGCCAAATAAATATGATGACCTTGTGTCCTTGTTGATTGTTCTACTCAGAAATTTGCTTCGGTTTTTCACGTGTAGCTTTTATTCCAGAATCCTTCAGTGTCAATTGAAGCAAGTTGAGGAGAATGTTAGAAAAAGGAAAAAGCTTCTTGTTTTGGTATTGAGCAGAACAGAATGCCCTGTCGCTTTCACAACTGTCCCTCCCTCTGGGCAATAGCATATGCTAAAATGATAAATGTAGCTTTCTCTTGGTAGCATGCTTAAATCAATGAAATATGATAAAATGCAGCACGTCATCAATATTAATACTTTATCCAAAGATATCTGGAGTAAAAATCTGAAATGTGTCGAAGAATATCTACAGGTTGAGATCATGGACAAAAACATAGCATTTGTACTTATATTCTTTATACAAGGCCTTCACTTCTCCCGTTTTGGTACAACAGAGAAGACGTTTGCTACAAAACAAAGGACACTTATCATTTTCCATGACGACTTTAACTTGCAGCAAGGGGCCATAGAAATTTCAAGGTGTTGATGCTGGAGGAGTTAGTGTTGAGGGAAAGAGGGAAGGGTCCCTCTGGAGTTCCTTGACAACAGCAGCCAATGCCTCAGGGTTCAGACCAAGGTCACAGAGAGCAATGAGGACTGAGAGTGTATGCTGATCAAGACCTGTATCAAGAATGTTCGATATGTGAAACAACAGGTCCAGAGATTCCCAGGCAGTTTGTGCAGCAGCCTCATCCATATCAAGAGAGAAGAAAATATTTCTTTGAAGATGTCTTTACAAATTGACTAACCTTGCAAAAATGAAACACAGAACAGCAAATTAAATACCTAAACATCACTGGAGTAACTAGATGACATTATACCTGCATAAGAAAAAGCAAAAGACAGGACAAGCTTTCCAAACAATGAGATGAAGACTAGTACTGAATGAAAATTCAGAAAATCAATTTCACTAAAACAATAAGATGCGCTCTTCCTTAGACATGGGATTCATCTATAACAAGATTATAACCAACAAAACATCAAAGAGGAGAAAGTGAACCAGAACAAGAAACTTTGTCACCTGATTTCAGCAAACACCCACGATAAAATTGATAAGATTTTCAAATTATTTAGCTCATTAGGGGTGAAGGTTTAAACCAATGGGGGCTAAACTGAACTTAAGAGTAAAATTTTACATTTTCTGGCTCATATGCCCATAAAATGAACTAGTCCAAGAATCAAAGCTTCAGAATTCACTGTGAAAACAGAAGCACAGATTTCACAACAATCCCTACCCAAATGGCCAAAATTAACCCAACTAAGCAAAGAGAATTTTTTAAATTGTGCAAAGGCTAATAGCAAGGGATATTGTATGCTAGTTTTGCTCGACTATAATCATGGATTCCCAAGCAGTCAATTGAACATGTAACATTTCCAAAGGAATTTCCATTAACATTTCCCTCTGGGCAAAAAATTCATCGTTGAAAGCCAATCTGACACTGAAAAAAACCAGACGATAACAGAATGGCCGAAAAAAAATCCCAAATTTGAAACACCCATTTCAATGAACACAATAAAGTTTCGATCTTTACAACTAATTTGAATGAGACAGCTGAATTACATGTAAAAGTGAAGAATCACAAGCAACGACAACAACAATGCATGCTCAAACTCGATAAATGCTAAACAATAGTACAATTTAAAATAACCCAATTTTGAAAAGCTCGTAAAAGTAAAGATGCTCACCTTCAAAAATCAGGAGAACAGATGGGAAGACGCAGGTCAATGCAGGCTCTATACTGGCTGTGGAGCGACGACAAGATTTCCGGTGGCGGAGTTACTCTACTTTCGAAATTTTTTTACCTTTTCGACTTCAATCAACAGAAGGAAGAAAGAGTTTCCGTTTTGTAGTCCGAGCGTGCCAATTTTTTTTTTTTTTTTTTTTCTGGTTTTACCTCAGTTGGGCTATAAATTTATGGGCCCCCTGAAGAGAATGTCCAGCCCAAAATTTGTAGACTCAAACTTCAGTAGAAAATTTTAAAGCCCATTATATATCATCCAAAAAAGTTGAACAGTACAAAAGGATTAAGGCTTTTGTTTGTGTCATGATTAACAAATAAAATATTAATATCACTAATAAATGTAAAATATATTTTTTTAAATATTAATTTAATTTACCAACTATCTAAATAATTCAACGATCATCTTCTTCCGCTAGAAATAAGAGATCTTGAATTTGAATCGCATGGTATGCAGGTGGGGTGGGATAAAGAATGAGAGATGATTGTATTTCATTATGCAACAAAGATAAAAAAAATATTAATATAATTTATTTAATAAAAATAATTAATAATTATATTAATTAATTAACAATTGATAAAATAATTAATATTTATTAATTAACAAATTAAAATTAATTAATGAAATAATATTTTTAATCAAAATCTAAAAAATAAAAATAAAAAATAGTGATCTTAACACTTTTTATATTGACAATAACCATTAAAATGATCTTACTCATTAAAATTGAGTACTTGGTACACAAATTCATCTAAAAATGATTACCATACACATAAGTTTATCTAGTAATAAATTTTTACTGCAAATCATCTTATCAATATATATAATTGTCCATAGAATGAAATTAAATCCAAATATAATTATCAAACAAATAATTTCTACTATAATTAGAAGACAAAATTAAATCTTATTCCTATATATATATATATATTCATTTATCTCACAAGATTGAAAAAAAAAAAAGGATAAATAATATAATAATGATCACATAATCCACATATAATCATGCAATGACTTGTCCCATAATTAAGTAAAACTCACCCAACATGATCGAGTTTCCCCTTATACTACCATAGAACATGATCCACAATAAACGTTGTCCTGGTACAATATTACAATATTAGACATTATGGGAATGTTTGGTTTAGTTTCTAATGCTTCAGTTTTTTATACTATTTATGTTTCATAAGTTTAAATTTTCTTACTAAAAACTTATATTTTTAAACTTTTTTTTTAACTTTAAAATGACCCTAAATAAAAACTCAAAAATATCAACTTTTTGCTTTTCATAAACTTCCTTTTTATATATTTTTTACTCACTTTTTCTTACATCTAAAAATAACTTTTAAAATTTTTCTCTAATAAAAATTTAAACTTATCACTTATGAACAGTTAAAAAAAATAAAAATTCTTACAATTTAACCCAAACATAATTTAAATTCCTTTCTCTTTACCAATTGTGGATAAGATACTGAATTAATCCAATTACTGTTTTGAACCAATCCTAATTCCGAGATTCAGTGTATAAATATCTCAACTGCAACTCCCATTAATTCCACAGTACTACTATTAACCAGGAAAATTTTGTTACCCCATGAATATATATATATATAGCCACCTTCCTCAAGATTAAAATTCCCATTCCAACTTAATTACAATACCCTTTGAATTTTGATAGTGAAAGCAAATCATAATCCAAAGCAAGATGCCGGTAACAAGTTCCAGTCCCTTGATAGTCTCTTTTGGAGAGATGCTGATCGATTTTGTCCCTGATGTAGCTGGCGTTTCCTTGGCTGAATCCACTGGTTTTCTCAAGGCCCCTGGTGGTGCACCTGCCAATGTTGCCTGTGCCATCACTAGGCTCGGTGGCAGCTCTGCCTTCATTGGCAAGGTTGGAGATGACGAGTTTGGACGGATGCTGGTGGATATTCTGAAGCAGAATGGAGTTAACAGCGAGGGCGTCTGCTTCGACAAGGAGGCCAGGACAGCACTGGCGTTCGTGACTCTAAAGACGAACGGGGAGAGGGAGTTCATGTTTTACAGAAACCCTAGTGCGGATATGCTCCTGAAGGAGTCGGAGTTGAATATGGGTCTCATTAAGAATGCCAAGATTTTCCATTATGGATCCATAAGTTTGATATCTGAGCCATGTAGGTCGGCTCACATGGCAGCCATGAAAGCTGCCAAGAATGCTGGAATTTTGCTTTCCTACGATCCCAATGTACGTTTGCCTTTGTGGCCCTCTCCGGAGGCTGCTAGAGATGGGATCAAAAGCATTTGGAATTATGCTGATTTTGTCAAGGTAATTCATAAAAATTAATCAATATTTTAAGTTTTTTTTTTTAAAAAAAAAATATATTTCTCTCAATATAACAAACAATTTAAACTTTTAGGTTAAATGTGTATTTAACACGAAAAATGTTGCAGGTTAGTGATGATGAAGTGGCCTTCTTAACTAATGGAGATCCTCAAAAGGAAGATGTGGTTTTGTCTCTGTGGAGTAATAATCTCAAGTTGCTTCTTGTCACAGATGGAGAAAAGGGTTGTAGATACTTCACTAAGGTATTTCTACATATAGAGACAAGGTTTTCAATTATTTTATTTTAAATTTTTTGATACATAAATTAAGTAATGGAACTAATTAATGAATTCTTGATGACATAAACAAGAATTTGAAAGGAAAGGTGGAAGGCTTCTCAGTGAAAGCTGTTGACACAACCGGTGCTGGTGATGCTTTTGTTGGGGCTTTTTTGGTTGCCATGGCTAAAGATCCCAATATTTTCAATGTAATGTCTTTGCTCTTTAATTTCTCTAATTTTAAGGGGCTTTTTTTTATGGATTTGTAATTTAATCAAGAAAAATAATTTTAATTTTATTTATTTATTTATTTATTTGCTTGGATAATGTTATATAGGATGAAGGGAAGTTGAAGGAGGCTCTGGTGTTTGCAAATGCTTGTGGAGCAATTTGTACAACTCAGAAAGGAGCAATTCCAGCCCTTCCAACAACTGCACAGGCTATGGAGCTTGTCAAGTCCAAGGCTAAATAAATCCATCTCATTTTCTTAAGATATATGTTTCTCATTTTCCAATTTTCCACCTAAGATGTTTGGTGATGTAAATAAATAAGGGTACTAGCTACTAGCTAGTATCTAAGCTAGTTAAATGCCATATTTAGGTTTTTTTTTTTTCTTTTTATGGTACATGCTAGTTTTAAATTCTAAATTCTGAATAATAAATAGTTAGTTCAGTTGATGCCTTGTGAACCAAAGTTAAAAATGTTTCATGCTGAGCAGAATACTTCCAATGGAAAGCTTAAAGCTTCTAATGTTTGAGGTCTCATTATCAAATCTTGACATGGATAAGAAGGTTATCTCCTGTTTTATTACCCACCATGTAACACTAAAAAAAAAAAAAAGTAAAAAAATAAAATAAAATTCAACAGAGACTGAAAAAAAGAGGAAATTCTTTTGACTAATGCTGAGCAGTAGAACAGATGTTTATACAATTTGCAGCTTTAGAGAAACAATGCTACATATTCCTTTTTCCTTTTTTTTTTCTCCCTCTTTCCGTTCAACTTTGTACCCGGAACCTAATGCTGTGTTATACAGGAGGTTAGTTACACCAAATTATGAATCTGATTTTTACAGAATAATTCTACAAATCACAACAATAGTTGCAGTGGCAATTATGTTACATGCTCATTGCTCTGGATGAATGCTCTGTTTCACCATCCTGCAACTCCCCTTCAGCTGATGCAACATTTTCCTAAAGCACAAGTCACAAGATTATCAAACAGAATCCTGTCGACCAAAAACATGTCAAAAGATAGTCTGAAAACCTATTTTTTTCTTTTCCTATGGCCAACTAACTCTGCAAATCTGAGAAATACTCAGAAGTGGATCCTCTAATGGGATAATGGCATCAATGCACTTGCAGGACTTATGGTTAGTGATTAAGGAGATGGATGAAACATGCCAATATAAAAGTCGTACACACAGATAAGCAGTCCTTTTAAAATTACACTGTAAATTAAATCATACCACTGATTCCTTCAAGTTTATTTCTGCAAGGAAACGCTCCAATGCACCATCTCCATGAAGAATTTTCCCACCACAACCGGGGGCATTTTCTGTGCGCACTGATTCCTCGTCCACCACAACAGCATCTATTATATTACTTCCTGTCTTAGGATCTGGAATCTGAAATGCAAACATAAAAAGTTGTCTTGAACAATGAAATTTTGGAATTACATAACAATAGGTACACTGAAGAAATTTTTGCTTGCCACATATTTATGGCAAATTAATCATAGGGGAAATACCTCATACATGGCTTCCATTAGAATGTTTTCTATTAAGGATCTTAAACCCCTTGCACCTGTATTTTTAGCCATTGCCTTTTTGGCAATCAGTCTCAATGCTTTCTCTGTAAAATGTAGCTTCACCTGAAATTTGGACAGAGATTATGAAGTCAGCAACCCACTGTTCTGAATTTCACCTTTTTCTTAGCAACATCTCCAATTTAATTAAATCTTTATTGATGAGAGATAGTGATAGAGAGATCCCGGGAGAGAAGCAATGTACTTACATTGTTCATGCTGAACAACTTCTTGTATTGTTTACCAAGAGCATTTTTTGGTTCTGTGAGCACCTGCAACAGACCATATGAGCCTTGCAGTCATGAATATTGACACATTATATACAACTTTAACCATTCAATCATAAACGGTAAGGAAGAAAGGGAATGACATGACAGCCAGCGCCAAAGCATTAACAGCATAGTGGACCACTTGGAATAACTGAAAAATAACAGAAGAAACCGAATAAGACACTACCTGAACCAGTTGATCCTCGGTCAAGGCTAACAAACTGACTAATATTGGAAAGCGACCAATGAATTCTGGTATGAGACCATATGCAATAAGATCGGAACTTTCAACCTGCAATGTAAATGTGACCATGAGACCTATTGTCTAGATTAAAAAACTCATATGCTCATCATTTTAATGACTTCTAATGGTCTTCATTCTCACCGATTCAAGCAAGGATGATGTCACTACAGAACTTGTTACCCCACCAACTCTCATGTTAGCACGAACAGGTGCTCCAAACCCAATTGAAGAATCTTGGCGTCTGATAAAGATCACAGATGGTTAAACTGCCTTCAAAAATATAAACAAGACACAGACAAAAATGTATATATTTGATATATTTCAGCAAAGGGCTATCTTTTATAAAGCCCTACCTCTCTGAAATGGTTTTGTCAAGATCGATAAATGCTCCACCACATATAAAAAGGATATTTTTTGTATCTATCTGCAGAATATATAAATCTCATTTAGAAGAATTAGAAAAAATTTGTTACGTGCAGTGAGATCTTCAAGCCCATCCAAAACTGAGGTCAGCATAAGCTAAATTTTATGATTGGTCAATTAACTAAGGTCAGTATCAACTTTATTCAACATATTTTTTTCCTTCTCCTTAAAGGAACTATCAAATTCATATCAAAAAGAGCACTCTGTTAAACTGCTGAACACCTGTAGTAAAGAACAAAAGATAGAGATTGCTGCTCCTATGAAAGAAACAGCATGCTTCAGTTGCAAAGATTATTGCAAATAGTACAGAACAATGTAGCAACAGTCTTCAAATGAATACATTAGCAAATAAAGTTATTTAAATAAAATAGAATACCTGTATGTTATCTCCCCGAGGATGCTTCCTTGCCCCTTTCTCAGGCACATTCACGATCTGGTCCAAAAAATAATTTGCATAGATAACAAAAGAGAAAGTTAATGATGACAGAAAAGGATATCAGAAAAAGGAGGAGAGGAGGTAGAAACCTAAGAAACCTAGGCATTTACAAGACCTCATGACTAAATTATGTTTAGCATTTTAGTTTGTTCTTAGTATGCCTTCCAAAATTTTAAATTTCATTTCTAAATAGATGTCTCAGTTTTTGATAAAAACTCTTTGTGATGCAAGCATACTTCCACATGCAATCACTATAACATTAAAAAAAAGGCCTTAAATCACTGTAACAATCTTTTTGATTTAACAGCCTGTTAAGGTTGAATTATCTTTTTCATTTAATAGACATCATCATCATCCACTATTTAGCAATGTCTCTTCCAAGCTCCCTTCTGACTGTCTTGTCTCCAAGAGATACCAAAAGTAAAACCTAATTTCCAGCTGAGAGTTTTGCAGGAAAGGTAATTCTTAAACTGTTTTTTTTAAAAAAGTCACAAAGAGGATGGACATAATCGATGACCAGAACCACCATCTCATATTTTCAATACAAAAAATCTGTCAACAGGATAATCAGATTACCAAAATTAAAAATTAAAAAAAAAAATAAAAGAGAAAAGGAAAGAATGGTAAGCAGTATAGGGCTTATAACTTACAGTTCCTTCCAACATTTTCAATAATGCCTGTTGAACACCCTCCCCAGAAACGTCTCTGCTGATGTTTAAGCTCTCAGCCTGCAAAAGGACTTTGACATTTAATAAAATTTTAGGTTAAAGAAAGAACTACAGATAAGCTATATAAACAAACTAATAAATCAAATAACCTTCTTTGTTATCTTGTCAACTTCATCAATGTAAACTATTCCTTGTTGAGCTGCTTGTACATTGAACTCAGCTGCCTGAGTCCCACATCAGAAAGCAAAAATATTTTAGTTTACCACTGATAATTATGTTCTTTCCAGTCAAACTATGCAAAGCATGAGGCAATACCATGAGTAGTTTGTACAATATCGATTCAACATCCTCACCCACATAACCAGCCTGCAAAAAGGAAGTATTTGTCACACTCAGTAGGATTGAACAATTTAAAAAATCCAGGCAAGAAGAGTGGCATCAACACAATTCATGCATCTTAAAGGCAAAGAACAAAAGTAAAAAACACATTGACTTCAGGTCCAATGACTAACACATCAAAATTAACACCAGGCAATTGTCACAAGTTCCAGTTTTCTTTACTGGAGAAGATATGATTATGGCTAGGAAGAAGAGATCAAGTGCCACCAGAATCAACCGTGATTTTTTAAATAAAAAAGAAAGTAACATAAGGTATACCAACAAGCTCAACTAAAATGTTCATAGATTGATTAATCATCTATATATATATAAATAATATTTTCTTCCATTTTCAAAGATTAAAGTTCATATATTGATCAAACTCACTTACCTGTGTCAAAGTCGTCGCGTCAGCAATGACAAATGGCACATTCACGAATCGAGCCAGTGATTTTGCAAGTAAAGTCTTCCCTATTTACAGCAAGTCAGAACGGCAATCCAAAATTCTAAACTCAAAAGATTAATATAAAAGCACCAATGTTAGCAACATGGTGGCCAGAAGTTGGCCAAATAAAATAGTAAAACAATTACCTGAGCCAGTTGGGCCCATCAAGAGAACATTGCTCTTTTCTAACTCCACATTATCGTCATCATCAACTGTTTCTGAACTTCCTGATTCTTCTCCTGACCTAGTATCAAAATTCATCACCTCAGTCTTGTCCAGAACATAAAATTAAAAAAAAACAAAGAAGACAGTTTTCAGCAAATAAAAACAAACATAATTGACATAAGCAAGTTCCAAGATGGGAAAGGGCCCGAGAATGCAAAGAAAATGATAGGTGGAAACTAACCCTTTCTGCAAGGAGGCATGGTATATTCTTTTATAGTGGTTATAAACAGCCACAGAAAGCACCTGAAAAATGATAAAAACAAACTAAATTAAGAGTGCAGATAGGAAATATTATGATTTGACAACCAGAGGGATAATTTGTTGAATATAAGCAGTAGCAAGTTAAGCACTTTCAGAGAAAAACTAGTGCTTGAAAATGCAGGAGTTAGCTACAAACCTTTTTAGCTCTTTCTTGGCCAATTACAAACTTGTCCAAGCCCTTGCAAATTTCCTTTGGCGTAGGTAAATCCTTCCCCAAGTTAGCCCCGCCCCACCATCCGCCACTCTTCTCTCCTCCACCATTACCACCACCACTTGAGCCACCACCTTCCCTCGGCCCCGTTGCCCGTATCACGTTAACACCAGGAGCAAAAGGCGGACCGGGCGGGGTGTGCACGGCCAGCCCATTCCCCGTAGACGGCGGTGGACAATTCTCAGGGGGGTCAGTCCCGTAAGATCTCAAAGTGTTCCAAAACGACATCTTCAACCTATTAGTATCACTAATAATAGCTTTGATAGAATCCTGTTCAGCACCATTTTTTGTAGTCTTGTTGTATTTACCATTATTACCATGATGGTTGACCCTGCCGATCTCCACGAAGGTACCCTGGAGAGGAGAAGTCCGGTCAGGACGGAAATGGTAGGCGGTTTTGCAATTGGGGCAGATATTAACAGCCCCGTAATTAGTAGAACCACCGCCGTTACTCTCATCGGAGGAATTCTCAGTAACCCCCGTGACAATCTCCGGAGGGAAGATATTGTTGCGATTGGTGAAAAGCAGATCAATTTGCTTGAAACATCGAGGGCAATTGACCTCGGCCCTGATCTTCCGCGTGGTACTTCTGTAATCCCGAGAAGGGGTATTCCCATTCCCACTATTGTCGTTCCCACCGCCGCTGTCCCACTTGTACCGTTCCTGAATCCCGATGAGGGACTCCCTCCGGCGGTGGGATCCGATGTTCAAGTGATTGATATGGGTAGAGATGAAGCGAGAATTGTGGTGGGTAGAAGACGCCAGGAAAGGAAGGTCCTTGAGCTTCCTCCATCTCCAAATCCCAGACATAGAAAAATGCAGTGTGAATCAAAATCAAAGAATTAAGGAATCAAATTACGAGAAAAAAAAAAAAAAAAAGAAGTAAACTTGGGAATTGAGTATAATAAATAAGGAAATGCTAGTGAAGAAAAAGAAATGGAGACGAGAAATGCGAAGAAGAAGCCATGGAGATGGAAAAGGAGAAGATAAAGAGTGTTTGTAGGAGAAAAATGTGGAAAGAAAGAAAGGATTGGGTCCGGAGTTTTGTACTAAATAAATTGTATATGTTTCTTTGATTTTGCTAGAAGTTCGCCCCAAAACTTTTTTTTTTCTCAATTTCGACCCAGAAGTTCTAATTTGTTAATTAATGTATGTATACTAGGATTGTGATTAAAGTTAACAAAAAAAGAAAAAGGTTAATATATGACTATGTAATTGTGAATGTGTGATGCATCCATTAATTCCGCGGTTATTAATCTTTTTTATCTTATTTTACAGTAATGTATGTATCAAAAAATTGTTGTAAGTAATGATTTTTGAGACGAAATTATTTTAAGAATTAATTATTTTGAGTTAATATAGAGTTCATACCATAATCAATAGTTATTATAAATTCATTATAAAATTTTAACTATCATTGTTCTTTACATAAACTAGTAATAGATAGTATGGTCTTTTTTTTTTAGAATTTTAAGAATAATTTGATAAAAAAAAGTTCTAAATTAATACATACATTATTCTCTAAATGAAGATCTGAGTAAGAGAAAAAACTTTTTAATTGCTAAAGCAATGGCCATAGACCATAATTAATTGTATAAAGCATGGGCTCTCACTTGATTTAATGTATTTATTGAAGCCTTATTTAGTTTTAAAAGTTAATATCATAGATCTGATTAGAAAAAAAAAATCGTTTCTCTAATATTACTGAAACAATAATGTATCTAATTTCCATTGTCATTTTCACATAGAAAGAAGAGGTTGGCAAGGTATTAAAATAAATATTGCAATAGTGTGACTTTTCCTAATTAATTATCAGGGTTTAATTAGTTTAGAATAATCTTGAGGGTGAAATTAGAAACTAGAACTAAGTTTGGGGGTTAACTTGAATTAATTTAGAAATCACAGTCAAAATTGTCAAAGTAGAAAGTCTAAGTTGACCAATCAAAAATGATACAAAAAAGGGGACGTGGAAATAAATTGCGATTAACAGACGCACTTAGACGTCGTCGTTGCGTCCTCCTACTTATACGCGAGAAACTATGGATTGGTCAAAAATAAAATTATAGTATTATTTAATAATTATTTTGAAAAAAAAATTATATAATAATATGATTATAAAATTATATGGATTATTAATTAAAATTAATTTAATTATAATAAATTAATATTTTTGTGATATGTTGTGTCAAAAGATATTACAAAAAAAACAACCCTAAACACAACCTTAAAATTATTTTTATTTGACCTTTTTAATTATTGAGTAGTGATAAGAGGAAATAAATTTTGGACCAAAATTTAGAATTATGTTATTAAATGAATTAACCTATATAATATTATGAATTTTTTTTTAAAAATTAATTATTAAATAATATTATTTTTTAATATTTTAAATAATATAATTTATATAAATCATTAATTCTACATTTTTTATCAAAATTTTCGTCTCACATATCTTTATTTTTAATTATTAGTAATAGTAATTATTGATAGTGCATGTACTCAAATCTCAATTTCCATTTTTATGTATGGGAAATACAATTCAATCAATTGCAATTATTTAACAAAT
>BPVZ01000109.1:435782-447032 GCA_020521535.1 Rubroshorea leprosula
CAATTATTTTAAAAAATACTCAAAATTTGTTTTAATACCCTATCTCTAATAGTCTCTCAGGCTTGAGGAGAGAGAAAGGGAAGGGAAATTGCTTTCTTTTCACCAATTAAATTAAGCAATTGGACCAATAAAATAATTTAATTGACTACAATAATTTTCCACCTCCTCAAGGCAAACAGGTAACCTTTTACAAGCTAAAAACAACTTTTGATCCCTCTTTCCCATTTTTCCTCTCTCTTTTTTTTTTTTTAATTTATTTTTTATTGGGAAGAAAGCTTTGGATCCAATTTAAGCTTTTGCAGTAAAGAAAATCCCTACAATTTAAGATCCCATAGACATACTACACTTGGTAAATCTCTAAAGATATTCAATAATTTTTTAAGCACAGGAAATTGAATCATATGAAAGCAGTTATTATGGAGTTCATCAATGAACCTATCTTTGATCAAATGGTCTAAACAGACAATTACAAAAAAATTGCAATTGAATTACACCAAGAATAAATATTGGAAGCCAAAACTTGATTAAATTTGTATACTCAACTCAAGCCTTCCATAATTTCATGGTGCAATCTTCACTATATGTGGCAACAAGATTCCTGTGAGGATGATGGGTTATACCAATCACATCCTTTTCATGAACCTGTCAATGGCACAAAGAAAAAGATAAGAAATTCCTTCACATTTAAGACTAAAAGTTAAAACGGTCTTTCATGGCAACAATTTTTACTAAATCACATCAGCAATATCCCACAACCGTAGACCTCATATGGAGCAGAAACACATCACCTATTAGTCCCTACAAGTCCTCAAAGTTGCCTATTTATCTTCAACAATAGAATACATGCTAGGGAAGTTCAGCTTTAAATCCAGCTTCCCGGTTCCCTCACCAGAAATGCAGCTGGATAACATCATAGTCTAATTGCATAACTTAAAAAAGATGTGCTTCTCATTATTTTCCCAAGTTGCCAACATTACACTCTTTATAGCCAAGAAAGCTTAAAGCGTAAAATTAAAAACAACTGGGTGTCTGATGAAAGCTTACTGTCATTAGATGCTCCAGTTTGCCAGTTTGGTGGCTAAAGCAATACATGTTCCTGCAGACATGAAATGAGTTATAAAGACAATTGACATGGGGAAAGAAGACTCTATACCAGTTAAAGTAAAATATGAAACAACCAAATTAACGCATTAGCCAATGTGTTTTTTTATTTTTTATTTTTGCCAGTATTAACTAATGTGTCAATAGTAAATTCTTTAAGGCAATACATATGCATTAAAGGACTTAAAGTTAGATAAGACCAAAAAAAAAAAAAGAGCACTTCTGAATTTTGAGAGGGATGAAGTGGGAAAATTCAGAAAAGGATGAGTTCAGTCAACAACAGCCACTTTACAATGGTGACATCGAAGTTAACAACTATCCCAAAAAGGCAGCAAAGCTTGTAATTTACAGTGTAAATCAACCACAAAATGTAATTAGAAGTTACTAAATTAGGCCATACATAAACATTTATATTTTTACTACATATGCCACATAATCAATGGCCTAAGTACAATTCTATAATGTGATATATTTTGTCTTATAACTTAACATTGTATTGTTAATTGCTTCACTGTCAAATATTACCTTTTAATGAATTGCTTCTGGGTGTAATTAAAATTTGATCAATTATTTGGAGAGAAAGCCAAAAAATTGTCTCTTGAAATCATTACAATTTGAGTTGGGTAAACAACTCTAGGGTTGAATAAGACCATTCATTAAAAGAAATAAATATTAGTGTAACAGGAACAGCAACACAGTTATTGTTAATGCAGACTGAGGGTCAGGGAGTGTTTATCTGTCTAGTCAATTTTATTAATAAAAAACGAAACTATGTAAAGAAATTCATTACAATTCAAGCGTTACCTGTCTTCACCAACACAGTATATCCATTCACCTTTGGGTGAGACACAGGCTGCAAGAAAATCTCCCCCCTCTTTCTTACCAGATGAGAAACTTTTCACAACCTGCATCATGATCATTTAGAATCACATTCTAGACATGATTTATTATTTACACTTAATTGGTAGACCATAGGAAGATCGTGAGTGATGTATTGTGCAGAAGAACACCAATTTTTATCTTCATTAAAGAAAAAAAGAAAGAAAAAAACAATTCTTTTCCTATGCACATTGCACAAGTCACCAAGGATTATGAACTCTTTTTCAGATATAGTGAAAACAATATAGCAGCATTTATTCTGGGATACCTGTCCTTGAAGTGTCATGATGTATATTGATGATGTCTTATTGCATACAACAATATGATCTGTGTTTTTGGGAAAAAGATGAACAGAATTCACTGCAGCATCACCTCCCTACAAATTAAAATTTTCAAATAGCAAAGATAGAAAAACAAACAATTAGACATGCAAGGATAAAATTTCACTAGAAAAACACATCTTACAGGGAATAGAATACCCTTAAAGGAGGTGGTGGCTTGAATGTTTGTAAGCAGTCTGTTGTCTTTACATCCCAGACCTATGACATGTAAACCAAGACATATTATCCACATAAGAAAATACTAACAAGGCCAAAATGTTAAAGTACACATCCATCTGATCTACCTTTACTGTGCAATCACTAGAGGCGGTAATAACACGGCTTCCATCTGCTGTAAAGATGCCATCATTAACATAAGATGTGTGGCCACGAAATTCTTTCAACATCTTTCCAGATTTTAATCCATGGATTCTACAAATATAGGGGGGGAAAATCCAACCAAAGAACTGTCAGAACTTGCATCTTAAATTGCTAAAATTAAAGTGAGCAAAAATTTTCAGCATTGGAAGTAATCATATCCAGACATAGAAGCTAGAAAATTTTTCAAAAGAAAAAATATTGCAAAAACAACAGCAATAAAAAGTTTAGTATAAAGTATAAACTATGCAACACCATAAAACATGCACAAAATGGGGGTTATACCTTGCTGTGTTATCAAAAGATGTACTCAGTAACTGGCTCCCATCGCGAGAGAAGGCAAGACTTGTGACACCCTGAGAATGTGCATGCTCAAGACGACGTAAGCATTGACCAGTTCTTATGCGCCAAACCTGAGAATGTAGTCCTTATTAGAAATTTCTGCATATATATACCAGTATTAAACTTCCAACAGGAAATTTATGGCACTTAATTTCAAAATAACCACTACAACACTGGGATGAACCAGAGTAAGGTAAAAACTTCAACATGCTTCAAGAGTTTTTGAATAAAAAATTCACAAATACCTTATACAACATAAAAGTCATAGTTTGTATTTTGTAATCCATGCAAGCCTTAAAAGATGCCAAAACTCTTTTAACTAATGGCATTACAGCATTTATAAGAACAGTGGAGAAATGAAAATTAAACTTACAACTGAAGATCAAAGAATAATGAATTTGAGAACCAAAATGTACTGACAAAAACCAATGATCAAACATGAAGACACCAAGAACTAATATGTAGATTTAGAGCTACTATATTCTTCCAAACTTTCTATGACATGGTTCTATTAACAATAAACATTTTTCACTGTTCCAAGCATATACAACTAGAATATAAATCCAAGCATATACAACAGTCATAATCCAAGCACAAGGTTGCAGAAAGTGCTAGGCAATGGTGGGCAGTCACCCACAGCTCACTTTTTACAACACTCCAAGCATTTATTGAACTTACTTTAATTTTTCCATCTTGTGACCCTGATGCAAGCACCTCAGAGTCTCTGCTGAAATCAACACAAAGAACAGGATCATCATGCATCATGAAAGTTTCCTGTAAAGATTAACGGAATGTCAGTACTAGTGGAGCTACTGCACCCAGGAAAACAACTTTTGAGTGAACAAAAGACATGCTAAAGTTACTTTTATTTGCCTTCCCTTCAAAATTGCTAGACATAGTCATGCAAGCTAGTAATTGGTTGCCTTTTAATTCCAGAGTGAACAAAAGACATGGTCATGGTGTTAATGGCTTTCAATAAGTTTTTTGCAAAGGTATATAAAAGGTTGAAATTTTACACGATTAGAGAAAATTGTTCTTTCATTTTATTTCAACTATATTTTTGCCTTGTACAGGTCAACACACAATTAACATAATATGCAGTCAAGTAAAAATGCTACATTGAGACTCACTAGTATTGGTGCTATCAGTACATCGCTGGCAAGTGTCAACCTTGATTATATATTATCCAAGCATATAAAAAGAGTATCAGTTCTTTTTTCTAGCTCATCTTTTCTTTTGGTATTAGATATAGTTATCGCCAAGACCAAGAACAAAGATATAATTTTGAAGAAAGAAATTACTCACATCAGCCTGGTATTGAAGATCCTTTTTAAGCTTTCCGCTTATATAATCCCACACCTGTTAACGAATAACCCAGTGAAATTCAGGTTCATTAATATATTTTCAATGGAAAAATATATATTCTCTGATAATATGAACCTCAATAAATCCATCAACAGAACAAGAGACGAGAAACTGTCCATCTGGTGAGAAGCGAGCGCATTCTGCATGACTTTTTTTCCCAAACTGCAGCAAGAAAACCACAATATGAGGAATCAAATCAATTTCAGGATGAAATTACAGTAAAAACAAAGAATCTGGATAGGAAAGGAAGTTAACAAGTTTACACAAAGCTCTTACATAGACTCAAATGTTTAAGGTATCAAAGAATCTGACAAGGATAGAGAAGATGTGATAAAGAGCAAGAGAAATAGAGGGAAGGCAAAAGGAAAGGAGGAAGAAATAGTAGAAATATTGAAAAGAGAGAGAGGGGGAGTGAATAAAATGGGAGAAATCTTCCCATATATTCTTCCATGATTGCACCAAGGTACTTCCACATATTATCATTTATTGAACTATGGATCATGTCTTGCAAAAATGTTCCTTCTTTAAAAAAGATAAGATCGCAAAAAAGAGAATCCACAAAAATGAATTAACACAATAATGGTTCATTTAGGGATTAAATGGAAATAAACTTTTACACTTTTGCATTCATTTTTTAAAATAATTATTAAAAAATATTTATTGAAATGTTAAATACATACAACGACCAAAGAAAATATATCCTCCAAATTTAAAATTTAATACATAAGTTCTAAAATATTCAACAGATTTGGCTAACTGGAACTAGATAAAAATTTAAAACAAGTTTAGGATACTCCTCAAAAGACATCATAAGGAAAAACAAGACATTGACATCTAGCTGAACCAAGAAATAGTTAGTAACAATTGTCAAAACAAAAGAAGACAAAACTTACCTTAATGGTATGCACTAGGGTTGCTGGATGCATATCATCTACATCTTGTTTCATGGCAGCTGTTCCTCGAAATAAATCAAACTGTGTTCCTGGAGGAAGCAAACCTGAAAGGACCAAATATAAATGCTTCATCAAGATATTCCTCTCTGTACATTTTGTCAGAAGCAAACAACTTATTTGAGTCCATGGAAGCAATAGCTGTATCCAGGTATTACCAGGCAAAGGTTACACACAAAAACCATTATTATTATTATTTTTTTTTGGCCTTAAAACCATAATAGTTTTAGCAATTTAAAAGAAAATAAGACCATTCTGGATAATCATTAAAATATATTAGAAAGATATAAATAACACTTCTTATACTTGGAATCTTAGATAAATGATGCATTCTTCCCCCCAACTATAGACACCAAAAAAGGAAGACATGCCATGATACTTGCAAAAACTAAACACAAAATAAGAGAAATTTTGAGAGCCATATCCATGAGAGAACCCAAAAACGTCTTTGTATAAACTTACCTTGATGCTGCTGCCACTTAAGAGCCTGGCCAATCAAAGCCATTAACCGTGAAGGTGGTACGACACTCACTTCAGCAGCAAGAGCTGAGAATGCAAAAAGGGGAAAAAAAAATTTTAAGACAAATAGTAATTTTATTCAAGTCTAATAAGCAAAATACACAACAGATGGTAATAAAATCCATAAACGGAAATTCTGAAATCTGTATGTTAAGGCCATTCCCATTGCTTGTCTATTTTCCTCACCAATGATTAATTTTTTTTATTCTACGTCAACCATATGAAAGACTCAGCATAAAACAGATTTCAATGGCTCATTGGCCAGATCCCTGTGGTGGATTAGGCAAGGGCTAACTAGCTTTCCAGGTCCCATGGTGTGAAGAACCACATATTAGCCTTAAAACACATTGGACCAGCAATTTTAAGTCATGAGACTTAGGTCTAAAACCAAACCATTATTGACCTTAGGTATTAGCAATTAGCAATCTTTAGAACTAAAACTGTAGTGAAAACTAACAAGGGAATAACAAATAAAAACCTTGAGCAATTTGCGCACGGCATTTCTCTTTTGTGGAGTCCTGATAAGCCTGTCACAAAAGATGTAGGACATGCATATTAAATGAGAGCACTCAATGAAAAGAGTCACCAAAATATGGTACAAAGCTAATACTAACATACAAAACAACTGCTTGAATAGGGTAACAGAAACAAATAGAATGATAAAAATGGGCTATAAAACCATAAACAGCAAAGATGAAAGTAGCTGCCTAACCTCATTTGGATCAAAATAAGTTCTGACCAGGAGGTGCTCAAGCCTCAAGTATCTTTCAGGTTGCTCTTGCTTCATAAACCCCATTACCTGGGTTTGCCTTAAAATAGCACGAGCAGTATCCAATTCTCTTAACTCAATCATTTCTAATACTATCTGCAAACAAAAAAAAAAAAAAAAAAAAAAAAAAAAATTATGATGAGGATGGCAGATGAAGAACACTGCAGTGTTTCATGAAAGCAAAAGGCAACAAATGCTTATCCATTTCAAATGATGGGCAGCTAGGTTCTATGAGAATTTGTTAAAAAATGATCTCAATGATTTAACCCATTAAATGTGCCAAAACAGGTGGCATTAAGATTTAAGAAGCCAAAGAGATCAACAACCCACAAATGATCAGCAATGAAGAGCAAAACAATTATCAAGAAAAACTAGCTTAAGTCCCAATTCCTCAGTACCTGTTCATACAAATCTTCCAACTTATTCCTTGGAAGCTTTAGCTGAGACACTTGAGGCAATATGGCATCCCACCTCCCACCATTAATATCCGCAACAAATGTCTCAATGCTGTCAACAGTATTCAGAGAAACCTGACACTCATTCTGTAACGTCTGGAACGTTTGGTGCAAGGAATTCTCTTTGCAGAACTGCAGCACAATCTTTATAACACTGAAAGATAAAACAAAAGCTAAACAGAACTTTCCCAGATCGAAACAGGTAAGGATAACACCTAAAGAAAAGCAAATTTAGCTTCTTTCAGCATCACAAGCCACGATTTTTTTCAAAAATTAATGTCTTGAAAGAGTATTTTATGACTTTTCAACCTCCCCCGACGCAAACCGCCGGCGACCTAATCGGAATTTGGAGTGGTGAAGCAAAAAGTGGTACGGAAACAGCACTTGGTGTAAAGAGAAGCTGAATAACATTACAGGGTACGGAAAGATGTAAACTTACTCTCGAGCTTCGATCTCCAGAGTCATCTTCGCCGGAGCAGATAACTACGGGAACGTGAAGGAGAGGAGGAAGTGGATTTCTTCGACTGTCTTGACTCTTCGTTTTCTTCTCTCCAATGCTGAGCTCGGCTTCCTACTAACCCGACCCGACACCAGATAACTCCGACTTCTTCCCGATGGATCGGGTTGGTTTATGTTTGAAATTTGCAAATAGAGATGTTAATTTTGTATATTTTTTATTTAAAAATGTTAATTTTGTTAATTTTTAAATAAGAATAATAATTTTTAATTATTTTTATTTAAAAATATCAATTTTTAGCTTTTTATATTTAAAGATACTTACTTTTAATTTTTTTTTAAAGTTAATTAAATGGTGATACTGGCATGAGAAATGGATTTTTTTATTGGAATGTTGAATTTAAAGTATATAACACTAATAATAAATGTTGTGCAATTCGATTTAAACCAAAATTTACAACACTTTTTCTATTATCAAAATACCATTAAGAAATAAATATTAAGAAGAGTTTCAATAAAAGTATTTTGATAATTTTAATACATAAACTACACTTTATTCATATAATACCTATTAAAAAAAACATTTCTAATATAAAAATTTGAGTCTCCTATTTAGTAGTCTAAACTATATTAAATTACAAAACAAAGGCTATTGGATAAGAGAAGTACTCATCCATTTTTAATGATTCTGTTAAACCCCCATTTTTCGGTTCCTTAATTATTGTACGGATCCTAATTGAGTTCTTCAACTTAAAATCTCTAATTTGGTCCCTACTGTTTCCAATTTTGGCCCCAAATTGGTTCTTCCGTTAAAGCTCTTGTTAATTAACGGTAGAAGAATGACATGTCAAAAAAAATTTTGACATGTAGAATTGATAGCATGGATAAATAAATGATGCGGAAAAAGAAAATTAAGAAATTCCCTTTTCTTCTTCCTTCCTTTTTTCCTTTTTGCTCTTCGTTCCTTCGACTATTGTAAACCTTAGCACCTGAAACCACATTTGATTTTCCTCACCAAATCAATTCATCTTCTTCCCCTTGATTTTCCTCATCCCTTCCTTTTCCAAATTTGGTTGTTCATTGCCTATCGCTTACGTGCCTAACAGATCCAGGACCAACGCAAATCAAATCTCAAAATCTACCCTAATCTACTAGAATATGGCTCTAGTGGGTGGTGCTAGGCTATGCTATCGGTGTTGAAGCTATCATGGTGCTTCTTTTAGTGATTTCTCTAGGTTCATGGTTTCATATCCTTTATTTGATTTCAAAAGTTTGACTTGAATTTCTTTAGTTTTCTAAGCTAGTTTTAGTTTGATTATTTAGCGATTGTGGTGGTTGATATGCATTTTGGGACAAGGATCTTGACTCAATGTAAAGACATTTTACTCTCTGAGTTCCATTATCATTCCAATCTTGTTTAGTGTTGATGGGTTCATCGAATCCAAATCTAGAAATTAGGGTGATAGGTTGATTTTGTTTTTACTAGATGATTTTTACTAATTATTTGGAGAAATTTTGTATGATTTTCGATTGAACCCAGCAAAGGTGGATTTTTTTTAACCTAGCATGCCTGGGTTCAATTGAAACCTACAAACCTCGGAGGAGGCAATTGATTGTTTGATGTTGATGAAGAATTAATTGATGAAGAATGAAATTCCATTTCATTGAATTGATTGTTTGATTTAGAAAAATGGTGATGAAAATGGACTCAAAGGAGATAAAGAGACAAAAAAAGAAGAATGAATGAAGAATATTTGAGAAAGAGAATGCTAGAGGAAGAAGATGAGAGTAAAATTGTAATTTTGATGGATTAGATAATTATATTTGTTTATTATGTGACCAAAGTTTTTTAACCACATCATTCATTTATCCATGCTGGCAATCCTATGTGTCAAATATTTTGGACATGTCATTCTTCTTCCATCAATTAACCGGCTGTTTCAGCTTAAATTTAACAGAAGAACCAACTTGGGCCAAAATTGAAAACAGTAGAGACCAAATCAGAAATTTTTTAAGTTGAGGAACTCAATTGGAGATCCATACAATAATTGAGAACCAAAAATAAGAATTTAACCTAATAATTAATGTGGTGCAATTTTAAAAATTAGTGTTGTAATTTAATACAATTAAAACTGCACAACACTTTCTTTTAGAAGTATATATTTATTTTTTATCTACTATACTTCAAATTAAAGTCTGTACAAATGTTTCAATGTAGATTCCATCATTTATAATCGCAGTACCCAATCCAAAAAAACCCAACATATAGATTTTTTTTTTTTTTTTTTTATGTAGATTCCATCATTTATAATCGCAGTACCCAATCCAAAAAAACCCAACATATAGATTTTTTTTTTTTTTTTTATAGTAGTAAGTGGTATTATGGGCCAAATTATCTAAACATATATCATGGTAACTTTTTCCACACAAGAAAGATGAGAACTCAATATTATTGAGCAACATCATTCCAGCTTACACACAACACACTTATATAATAAGTGTTCCCTCTAAACTGAAGTGTTAGTAGTTAGTACTACTGAAAGTACTAAATGAATCATTTTGTATGTTAGTGGCAAATGATGCAAAATCAGTCACTCCAGTGTTCCCCTCCATCTGCAAAACACAAAATTAAAATAGTTTCTATTAATTTAATGAATATTGCATATCATTTTTTTATAAATGAAATTGAAAGTATTTATATCTACTTATTATTAATTAATTTTGATAATAATTTTTGTTACCTTTTCCTGAAGGTACTTATTGGCAGCCTTGAGAAGCTCTTCCTTTACCCAAAAATTGAAAGACAAAATGCCAATATTTAATGGAATTTAATTAAAATATATGAGATTAATTTGCATCCCAAAATTAAAAGAAATTCTAGTTCATACTTACATTGTTTCTCAAGAACTGAATCTCTTGAAACATGATATCCATCTGCAATTTAACAAGCAAAATTTGTTTAAGTGCAAAACAAACAACAAAAGTTGGTAACAATTTTTAAAAAACAATATTTGTTTCAATTTTAACTTTTACAATTAAAAAAATCTTTCTAAAAATAGTGTCAAAAAGACACATTGAATCAAAATTAGTTAAATTTGTACCTTTGTTGAACGTATGTTACAAATCCAAATCTCAAGATACTTTTCAAGCACAAGCAGCTCTTCCAGTGTCATTGTCCCAGAACCCCCTCCTAACATGTAGCTGTAATTCATTTTTTTGCATCAATATTTTTCCTCCACTATTATATTAATTAACTAACTGTTTTTATGACTGTTTTTGAGGAGAGTAATTGATATATATATATATATATATATATCGCAGTACCTGATGCCTTTCTGGAGTATTTCAATCTCTTGTTTCAACATTCTGACCTCCTTTTCAGCATCCTGAGGGGAATTTATATATACATGTAAGTGGAAATCATATCTTTTTAATTAGAACCAGAATCTGATGCATGCAATTTGCGAAAGCACATCTACCAATTGGAATAATTGCAGTGATATGGATATATTTTATATAAGGAAAATAATTGGTACATTTTTCGGTTCAACACACCTAATAACAACTATAAGTTCAATCATTAAAATTTGTCTTTAAAAATTTTCCCATCTTAAATTCAAATTTGAAAATATTAGTATTTTAATGATTCGACCGATTAATATTGTTAAGTGTATTAAGTTGAAGAGTGTACCAATAAGAGACGGAGTCAGAGCGGT
>BPVZ01000109.1:483688-494002 GCA_020521535.1 Rubroshorea leprosula
ACTTATTTGTTTTTAAACAGGTCCTTATTAGTCATTTAATGTTAAACAACAACCGCTAACTATTGTATAACCAAACAGTTATATTTATCGAATTCGCTATTTATCATCCGCTACCCACTTTCCGCTATCCGCTATCCGTTATCCGCTAACCGCACCCGCTATCCGCTACCGGCTATCGCTATCCGCTACCCACTATCCGCTATCCACTACCCGCTATCCACTGAATTTTAATCGCTGTACCAAACAGACCCTAAATTTGGTTAGGCTTCACCGTTAACATAATTCTGCTGATCTTCAGTTGAAACTAATTTAACATGGAATATTATCAGTATGGCAAAAAGAAATAATTTTTAACAAGAAATAAGCAATGGAATTTGAGATAGGATATGTGTTAGCAACTATGAAGGATCTGGGGAGGTACATTCCGTATCATGATTAATTTAGGAAGTGTCTTTATCTTAATACGACTCTATGTGGAGGTAATGATTTATCTTGTATGCTGTATTATTTCTCTTCCAACTGAATAGGCCTGTTTATAATTTTTGTCAAATTCAATTGATGAGCACACTCAGTTTCATTTGAAACAAGGGGTTCTTTGGTATAATCTTTATGATCAGTTAGCTCAGCTTTGCTACTTACATACAGGTTTTCAACCCAATGGTGGATCTCTAGAGAACCACTGCAGGTTTGTGTTCGAAATGGTTGAAGCAGTATCCAATGAGATAGGAGCAGACTAGGTTGAAATAAGACTCTCTCCCTTTGCAGCCTATAGTGAAGCAGGAGACTTTAATCCAAAAGCATTAGGCCTGTGCAATACAAAAGCCAAACTGTGTTGGCTTTCATCCACCATGCCGAATCAGTTATATCGTCTTTACTGTGGTCCACACAATGTTTTTTTTATATTTATTGTCTGATTTTTTCAGGACATTTTCCTGCAACTAGAAACTACTTCTTCCTTATTGAATGCTAATCTCAAAACTTGGCTACTAAACATATAAGATGAACATCTACTCGTTCTAATTTGATTTTTAGATAAAGTTGACTAGATTTTATATAATAAATATATGATAATTCAAAATTTTTTTCTTTTTATTTGGAGTTTTTGTTAAATATTTTCATTTAGATTAAAAAAAAAATTTAGTTATCATTTATTTACTACAAAAAATTGTTAAATTAATTTACATAAAGTTAAAGGTAGATAAGTTAAAGGTATAAAGAGATAAAAAAAAAATGGAAGGGAATAATAAAGGAAAAATCTTACATTAAACCCCTCAACTTATTCAAGATTCTCAATTAATCTCTTAAATTTTTGTTAAAAGAAATAAATCCCTAACCTTCACGATTTAGGCAACTTAACTTCTATTCTTTATGGCAAACTTAACACCTACTTGTGAATTACTTGTATGGATAATATATTAATATATAATTGCTTATATAGTGAGTATTGATCTTATTCATGTAAATAAGACAAATATGCATTAAGTTTATCATAAAAAAAATAGTAAATTAATTAAATGGATAAGTCAAAAGACTTATTTACTTCAATAAAAGTTTAAGGGTCTAATAAAAAATTTAAAATAAGTTTAGGGGCTTAACATAAGGTTAATAGTAAATTCAACTCTTGGGTTTTGGTACACACATTTAACTTGAACTCTCCTCCAACGAATTTCCGGTGAAATCCCGAAGAGTTTAGCCAATATTAGTTTTTCGAATGTTCTTAATCTTGACCACAATTAATTAACAAGTCATTTGCCAACAGAAATTGGCCTGATTCCTCGGCCCAAGAACTTTACTGTTTCTGAGAATCTATTATATGGTCCGATACCTGATTTTATAAATGAAATTTCAAGTAATAGCTTTGCTAATGCCTTACTAACCGGAACTTTGTAGAAAACCTATACAGCCCTGCAAGAGCATCTCAAAACCAAGTCATAATATCAAAATTGTTTCCTTGTTGGCTTTGTGGTTTCTGCTGTTTCAGTTATCACTATTTTCATCTACTGTTTTGTGCTCTGGACGCAGGGGAAGAAGAGGAGTAACAAAAGACAGCAAACTCAACAGATGGAAGAAATGCCACACGGGGAGCTTTTACATGAAGAAAGCAAAGAGGTATACTCTTTTACTCTAGCAGGTAACTCACTTCAGTTTGGATGTTCCAGCATGATTTTAGTATTAATATTGGAATTTGGAACTTAACAGTCTTCTATCTTGGGGAAACTGGTTTCAAGACTGAATTATACAGAAATTAGTGAAGCAACGAAAAATTTTAATGAAGAAAATGTCATTGGAATTGGAAGGATGGGGACAACCTACAAGGCAGTGTTGCCCAACGGATGGCTCCTTGCAATTAAGAGATTACATGATACTTGCCTATTTGATGAGCATTTCATAACAGAACTGAAGACATTGGGTAGATTAAAGCATGAGAACCTCTTGCCCCTCCTGGGATTCTGCATACAGTCAAAGGTGAGGCTTTTGGTTTACAAATACATGTCAAAAGGAAGTCTTTATGATTGGCTACATCCTGAGGAAGGCGAGGCAAGAATCATGGAGTGGCCCTCAAGGGTCAAAATTGCAACTGGGGCAGCAACGGGCTTGGTTTGGCTCCAGCACGAGTAAAACTTTCGTGTTACCCATCTTAACATTAGCTCCAAGTGCATCTTATTTGATGAAAATTTCAAGCCAGTGTTATCAAACTTTAGAGAAGCAATGCTTTTGAAACCAAATGGCACTGATTCAACCAAAAGCTTCTCGGCTAATAGTGAGTTTTGGAGTCAAGCTTTCTCGAGGAGGATGTCTATTGCTTTGGAATTTTGCTTCTTGACCTGATAACCGGAGAGAATCCTAAAAGCATGACAACATCCCCAAACACTTGCAATGAAACACTCAACAAATGGGTTGCACATCTCTCTGCAAGCTCCAACTTCTCTAGCATTGTCCATAAATCTCTGATGGGGCAAGGATTTGATCAAGAAATCTTTCAGCTTCTTAGAGTTGCATTGGAGTGTGTTCAGCCATATCCAGATCAAAGGCCAACAATGCTTCAATTGTACAAAACACTAGGTGCTATTGGTAAGAGACATGGCCTCTCAACTGGCTCTGAGGTATTGGCAGACACTGGAGAAACTTCTGCGCACAGAATAGATGAATGCAATGAGGATGAAATCAGAGAGCTTTAAAATATCTGTTGTTGCATGTTCGATGTGACAATAGAGAAGATGAATGCAATGATGATGTAATTGTGCATTGTTGAGATTTAACAAAACAGATCATCTATGGTACCATGAATCTATAATTGATAAGGCATTATTACAAGTATTCAAGGCATTTTCTTTGCTGTGTAAAAGTAACAGATGTAATCAAGTCTCTAAGAATCTGTTTTCTTATTGGCAAGGCTCCTAGTTCATGTTTTTAGAACAAAAATATAATAAAATTTCTTGAATTCTAATCCTACTAAACAAAAATGCAATAAAAAAAAAAAGAAAAAGAAGAAAGAAAAACGAAGAAGTCCTTTAGTCTAACAACCTGTCCTTTCGAAAGAACTACCTTATACTTGGAAAATCCAAGAACACTTTGGAAAATCCAAGAACACTTGAAACTTTGATAAAAGCAAAGATGGATATCTATACCAGGAAACTTAAAACATAAAATCCTATAATCATCAACAATAAAGTACCAGAAAACTGCAAATGAATTTGTTCGTCAGGCATCAACAACTCAAGGAGAGGAGACCAGCCTTGATTTTTCAAGATAATGAATTCAGAGCAAGGTAGGTACTTTCCTGTAATTTTTTTTTTTTTTGTTTTTAATAAAATAGATTGGCAAAATTGAGCTAGACAAAGAAGTCGATAAAACAAATAATAGATCATAATCAAAATCCAAAAACATAATTATGGAAAAAAACATACCCTTAAAGATGAAGTCTTGTAGCTCACATACAGGAGCAGCAAATTCATAAATGCCAGAAGTGTTACTGAGACCTGAAATAGAATCGCTTCCATTTTCAAAATATTGATCTAGGATTTAAACTAAAAATCATTAATCCATTAATCACACATAACATAAGCTAGAAAGTAAGAATACATGCTTAGACAAACTTCTAGGTA
This sequence comes from Rubroshorea leprosula, assembly GCA_020521535.1. Classification (NCBI taxonomy): domain Eukaryota; kingdom Viridiplantae; phylum Streptophyta; class Magnoliopsida; order Malvales; family Dipterocarpaceae; genus Rubroshorea; species Rubroshorea leprosula. Next base: position 487,795 of record BPVZ01000109.1, read on the forward strand.
GCGGCTAAGGCCTCAAGTCCATCTACTGGATCACAATTGTGCCTCAGTAAAAATCTCTATATTTTCCCATCAGTTCAGACAGATCCACTGAAGAAATAGAGACTCCATTTTCAGAATCAAATGGATCAAAAAACAAATTTATAGTGAACAAACGATTTTTTCTTCTTGGCAATAGAAACACGATTTAAAGACTCACCAACGAACCCTGAGTGGCATTTGATAAGATCATACAATTGCATGGTAGGAGAAAAAAGAACGTCTTTGCAATTGGCATATATTGCAGGAACTCAATTCTTCACCCGTTGAATTTTGGGCTTCCATAGAAAACTAAACAAAAAATGTCAAAATACACAAATTAATTTATCAATAAGTCACGAGCTATGCAATGCGCAAAAAAATGAATAATGAGGAAAAATAAGCATAGGAAGGAATTTCAGGACTTACTAGCTGTGCAACACCTTATGGGAGTATTTTGAACCAGTGATATGATTTAAGAAAGGGAAATTTCAGCAGCCAAGTCTCATGTGTCCCTGAAATGCACAGAATCAATATTTAAATAAAACAACCATGTTAAACAACTTAAGATCAACAAGTTTCAGGATAGTAAGGACTAAAGAAAATGTTTTGAAAATAATTTTATAGAAAATGCCAAAATTTTTCATCAGGTGGCAATTTTAACAGAAAACACTATTGGAACAAAATGATTAGCTAGTACATTTAAGGAACCTGAACTTCCTAGTCGTTAGTTGTTAGTCACTTCATCTGAGAAAATTATAAGTATGAATCAATGAATATAGGTTTGATTAATTAAACTTACCTCAGGCATATTGGAGTCTGCAAATCTATTCTGATGTTCCAATGTTGGGAATGAGGAATGAGGGATAAGCTTGCCATGTGCAACATTGCTGTCAATGTGGAGTGTTGAAGCCAATAAAGAATGGCAAAATGGCAAAATAAACAAGTCTACACTATTGCCCCTCATATATTATATTAGATACTAGTTTCCTAAGCTTTAATGAGAACTTACAGATAAAATAGACATATTTTGGTGAAATACCAGTCATTAATTCAACAAGCACAATTTCTTAGTCACTGACATCATCTTCTCTTAGCAAGACTAAAGTACAAAAGCAATCAGCAGTATCGTCAACATCTGGTGTCTTCTTCTTCCTTTCTCATTCAACTTGACATATTCCCTGCCATGGTTTAGAATTCAGAGGTGAAATAAAAGGCAAAATAAATAAAATAGCAAAAAAAATTTAAACCAACCATGTCGCTGTTACTTAAGTAAAGAACATGATATTTCTTATAATACAAAGGCAAGTGGTTGGAGCACAAGATGATTTGCATCAAATTCAACAACAAAAGAGGAGACAGACATACTTGTCACTTAAGAGACTATTAGCAACACTGAATATTTTCATCTGTCAATTTTGTTCAGTTAGGGGTTTTTTTTTTTTAATTATTATTAATTAGTTTAAGAAGATTTAAATAAGAGCAGAAACAAAATGGAATCCTCAATGGCTTAATGAGTTGAATATTATGATTTTGTTATCATCAATGAGACCAACAGTCTCTCCAAACAAAATTGAAAATGAGTTCTTTTTTCATTATTGTTGAAGTTGTACAAAGAATTTAAAAGATTAATAAGAAGGATCACCCAAGTAATTTTTAACAGACATACTTTAATCAAGATTTCAAATTCATCAAAGCAAGAAAGTCCCATGCCCACAATTTTTCTAATAGAAAATAGATGAACAAAATTGAGGTAAACAAGGAAATTAATCAGAAAAAAAAAATTATGATCAAAATCCAAAAACAGTATTATGGAAATATATATATATATATATATATACACGTACCTTAAAAAACGAAAGCTTGTAGTAATTACTCCTCCTGCTGGGCTCTCACACCCTCAAGCTTTACACTTGCATGTGTTTAGATGCATCAGATATAACTTGGAAGAATCGCACTCCGCGTGTTTTTATGCCAAAAAATAAAAGCTATTAATTTAAAGAAAATAATATACAGTATATAATTTGAAGACTTTCAGCTTCTATGAACTGTGAGCGGCCCCATCACAGTCACAACCCTCAACCCTGCATGAATAACAAAGTTAAGTTTCATTAAACTTGCAAATGTATGCTATGAATCCGTTACACCAAACAGTTTAGATTTGAGAAATTAAACGTACCTTACTCTCTTATTCGGATTACTGCTGCAGCTACCCAACAATTTTCTTGATGTAGGGGATATGGGAAATCTTGGCCCATTCGGGGCCGCTTTCTTTGGCGCATCTTTCTTCTAATTTGGGACAACTCCCAATTTCAAGAGATCGTAAGTTGGAGAGGCGTCGCATGGCTTCAATTGAAGGCAGATGAGTCAAATTAGAGCAACCCCAAATCTGCAGCCTGTGAAGAGAAGTGAGGTCTCCCAACCACTCTGGCAAAGCTTCCAGGCCATTGAAATTCCGTAACATCAATTCCTTGAGGGCAGTGAGATGTTGAAGCTGATGTGGCAGAGACTTTAGTTTATCCCATCCATTCAATTTCACTACTTCAAGGGAGGCGTGGAGTTGATGAATGGAAGTTAGTCCAGGAAATTCCTCCAACTCTGACAAGAAACCACCTATCGATAACTGCTTCAGGCAGCTGAGTCTACACAGGCACTCCCCTGGAATGCTCCTCAGCGTTCCACAATTACGGATCACTAGGTGACTGAGAGAATGTAATTCCCCAATCTCCTCAGTAATTGAAATTATATTATCACATTCCCATATTGCCATATTCTGAAGAGAAGTGCAGGATCCCAGCCCAGTCGGTAGACTAATTAATTCATCACAGTTAGAAAACTCAAGGCTTCTAAGAGATGTGAGCCCATTGATGCTTTGAACGGAAGACAGTTTTTTACATCCAGAAATTCTCAACTCCCGAAGAGAAGTGCAGGATTCCAATCCACTTGGTAGACTCATTATTAATTCATCACAATTAAAAAGTAGAAGCCTTGTAAGAGATGTAAGCCCATTGATACTTTGAATGCAAGATAATTTTTTGCATCCAGAAATTCTCAACTCCCGAAGAGAAGTGCAGGATCCCAATCCACTTGGTAGACTCATTAATTCATCACAATTAAAAAGCAGAAGTTTTGTAAGAGATGTGAGCCCATTAATACTTTGAATGAAAGATAGTTTTTTGCATCCACAAATTCTCAACTTCTGAAGAGAAGTGCAAGATCCCAATCCACTTGGTAGACTCATTAATTCATCACAATTAAAAAGTAGAAGCCTTGTAAGAGATGTGATCCCATTGATACTTTGAATGGAAGAGAGGTTTTTGCATCCAGAAATTCTCAACTCCTGAAGAGAAGTGCAAGATCCCAATCCACTTGGTAGATTCGTTAATTCATCACAATTAAAAAGCAGAAGCCTTGTAAGAGATGTGAGCCCATTGATACTTTGAATGAAAGATAGTTTTTGACATCCAGAAATTCTCAATTCCTGAAGAGAAGTGCAGGATCCCAATCCACTTGGTAGACTAATTAATTCATCACAATTAGAAAGCTCAAGGCTTGTAAGAGATGTGAGCCCATTGATACTTTGAATGCAAGACAGTTTTTTGCATCCAGAAATTCTCAACTCCTGAAGAGAAGTGCAGGATCCCAATCCACTTGATAGACTCATTAATTCATCACAATTAGAAAGCTCAAGGCTTGTAAGAGATGTGAGCCCATTGATACTTTGAATGGAAGACAATTTTTTGCATCCAGAAATTCTCAACTCTTGAAGAGAAGTGCAAGATCCTAATCCACTTGGTAGACTTATTAATTCATCACAATTAGAAAGTTGAAGGCTTGTAAGAGATGTGAGCTCATTTATACTTGCAATGGAAGCCAGTTTTTTGCATCCAGAAATTCTCAACTCCTGAAGAGAAGTGCAAGATCCCAATCCACTTGGTAGACTCATTAATTCATAACATCCCCTTATAGATAAAGCTTTAAGAGATGAGAGCCCATCCATACTCGGTATAGTCATCAGTTTGCGACATCCGCTTATTCTCAAAGAAGATAGCTTATGATTAGATGAAAATCCACCCATCGACCAAGTCTTCAACTCAGGACAATCCTCAATCTTCAACCTCTCAAGACAAGGAAACACAGTCACACCTTCTACTTCTACCCATTCCTCAAGGCTTTCCATTTTTACCACACTGAATTCTTTTAAAGCTGGGAATTGTGTAGCTGGTCCTACTCCATCAACCCTGTTGCTTTGATCCACATAGAACCTGCTGCCCATGCTTTTTACCTTCTTTATCCCCTCAATTTCAAGAAACTGGAGATTACACAATAGACTGAGGCTCGGAAGATATAAGCATTCATTGCAATGCCGTAGCTCCAACTTCATCAAGTTGTTGAGTGAACTATTGACAACACCCTGCATCCATGATGGGAAGTTCTTTCCTTGGTAATACCAAATAACTAAGCTCTTCAAATTTGGGTGAGGTTGAAGACCTTTTAGAACCTGTTCATCGTTGATATTGTTGTTGGCTTCTCTCTCTGCACTCCATTTAAATTTCAACCCTTGCAATTTTTTCTTTTCTTTTAATTTTGCTTTAGAGGCTTCTACTTTGGATCCTACATCTTCAAGTTTCTGAATGTGCAATTCCCCTCGCAGTTGGCTTAAGCATCCAAGTTCTTCAATTCTATATCCCTTTTCTACTCCAACAACAAATAGTGGTAATGTTTGAAGGGAAGTCAACTGCCCAATCTCCTTTGGCATATGTTTTTCACAATTGAAATAAAGATGCCTCAAGCTAACAAGATTTCTTATGTCATCAGGGACCCTCTTCAGATGATTGCACCCCATGAGCTTTAAAGTTTGCAAGTTGTAGAGTTTAGAGAAGGATTTCGGTAGTGCTTTAATTTGACTGCTTGAGATATCAAGGTACCTCAAATGCTTCATCTTGCTAAGAGAAATTGATAGATCTTCTTCATTGCAAGCTCTCAACATTATAAGAGATCGCAAGCTTTTAAGATCTGAGGCAATGTCATGGAAAGCATACTCAGCATGTAAGAACAAGGAATGCAACTTTTGAGAAACTCCTATTGGAAGCACTCCCCCATTAGACTTGATCCTCAAATGTCGAATTTTAGAATTTTCATCAATGGAACCAGTCTGATACCAAATGAATGTTTCACCACTAGCGACAGACAATGCAAGATCGTGCACTACATCATGCATCTTACAAGATTCCACATTGCCTATTGCATTCCTTTTTATATCTTGAAACAAGGAATTGGATAACAAATCATCAAAGTACTGGTTACCAATATCCTCCATTGTCAAACTGTTTTCATCATTAGGTGGATGCAAGAACCCTTCTGCCATCCAGAGCTGAACTAATTCATCTTTCTTCATAATAGTATCTTTTTCAAAAATTGAACAAAAAGCAAAACATTTCTTCAGAGGCCCAGACAAATGCTCATAGCTTATCTTTAGAATTGGTGCAATCTTTTGATCATCTTGTGAATTCCATGCATTATTATTCTTGATGGCCAGCCACTCTTCTACTCCAATATCGCGACCCATTGTTCCTCCCAACACATTTGCAACCAATGGCAAACCCTTACATTTTCTTGCAATATCTTGCCCAATAGCTTTTAAATTATCATCTACTAGTCTTCTTGCAAATCCATGCACTTTCTCCTCAATTATAGCCCAGCACTCATCATCTGATAACCCTTTCATTTCATGCTTATGCACAGGACATGTCTCTATTGCAGATACTACTCGATTACTGCGAGTTGTTATAATAATAGAGTTTCCAGTGGTTTTCACAATTTTAGACAAGCGACTGCTGAAGGTATCCCACTTGTTAGAATCTTCATTCCACACATCATCAAGAACGAGAAGGAAGGTTTTCTTTTCCAACTCACTTTCAAGATGGCAAAGTATTGCATCAATGTTGTTTATTCCCCCTGCAGTTCTATCAAGAGATTCTAACATTCCTCCTAAAATGTCTTTCTCATCAAAATGATTAGAAACACAAACCCATGCTACTTTATGGTACATCCTTCTTTCTTTTACTTCTTTGAACACTGATTTTGCTAAAGTTGTCTTCCCAATGCCAGCCATGCCTACTATAGAAACAACAGACATGGAATGTTGACTCCTATGTTTACTTAGCTGGCTTATTATTTCAGAAACATCATC
>BPVZ01000109.1:535202-547568 GCA_020521535.1 Rubroshorea leprosula
GAATAACTGCTAGCAAACTGGCAAGGAATGATAACCATACATTCCTTAAAACAAAACACATCTATATTGGATGTAAATATGCCATCGACAAAAATGCACCCTGTAGCAATGCCAACAATCACCAAAGGCATCATGAAACAGAATGTGATGTGTCTGCACTCTGCGGAAATGACTTACTGTACATAGAGATTTTCAAGGCAACCAACCAACTCCTGAGATTGGTCTAAATGGAGTTTATATTGGTTAGCAACTTAGCATCTCTCAAAAATCCTGTAAAGCTTCTCCAATGAGGCCACCTGAGAAAAGCAAGGATCAGATATTAAAATTTAAATTCACAAGAAGGGATGCTTCCCAAAAAGTTAGTAGTATGGGATTAAAGTTGAAAAAAAAAAAAAAAGAAAAGAAAAAAGAAAGAAAGAAAGAAAGAGGTACCCAAGCACTGCTAGTATATATCTTTAAAAAGAAAGAAGCCTTGTGCCAAGCATATGTAGCTCAACAAAACAGCTACAGATTGCATCTTGTACTTTGGCACCGTTGGAAGTTTTATATTTAATGAAGACAGAAATAAAAAACAATTCTTAAAACTTTTGTGAAACATATGAAACAAACTGATGGATCTGGCTATCTCATATGGACAGACATGCAATGAAGCAACATCAAAAGGATCTCCATAAATGGTGAGTCCCTCAACACAGAAGTTTTAAACTTTTTGGCAGTTCTAACCAAGAAATTAATATAAGAAACATCAAAAATAGAGTATAGAGGTTTTGGCAGTTATAACAAAGATAATAAATAAAAGGAATTCTGAAAACATATTGATCTTCACAAAGGTGTGGCAAGAAAATAAAAAGATGTTCTACTAAATCCACCTACCCGGACAAATGTTCCATTGCTAGCCATTGAAGTTGGTGGCTTTAAAAAGAGCCTCATGGATGGAAACAAGACATGCTGAATTGACCATTCTCGCTGGGCCCATGCAGTTTCTGCCTCAGAAAGGAGCTCATGCTCAATACTGTCCTTCATTTCAACATCATCCCCAGTAGACACTGGAAAAGCAATAAGGATTTCATACTCAATGGATTATACAGAATTACAGATCACATGATTAAAAGAGATAGACACAGAAAAAATATAGAAATGGCAGAATAGGTGAAACCAGAAAAAAACTACTTTTTAAACAAAGTCAGTGATTTCACACCACCTCACTGCTTTCATCTCCTAGAAGTACTCTACTTTTAACATGAATGTAAAACTCCCCCATCCATGAAACAAAGGTTTAGAGCATAACGCATAAAAAAAGGTGGAAACATTACACAATAGAGTAAAAAGTGTGTAATGAGAAGACAAAATATACCCATGTCACTAGAGGAATTTCCTGCATCTTCAGGATTCTTGACAGGTTTTCTCTTTTTGTAAAATTCCAAACCATCACCTGATGGATTTGGCAATAAAGGAGGATGCATGGCATAAAAATTCCCCAGAGCAGCTGCAATAGTTTGGAAGCAATTTTTTTCATCTTCCCAGTCAACCTGCAACAATGATGAGAAATCAATGTTGATAAAGGAATTATACCAACAAGAAAAAGTAAAAAGGAAAATGGAGAACGAATAAGGCACATTTAAACAAGGAACCTACATCATTGCCCAAACATAGTACAAATTCAGGAACACGATCCATGTCTGGGGTGTACTGATCAAGTATGACAGGAAGCCTAGACAAGTTCCCATCTTTATCAATGTGAATAGAGAAATATTCCTCCAGCATTTCACCCTTTTGCTTAAGTAGTTGTGTATTCATCTGGAGGGTTCAAATGATTTTTAAGTCATGATAAAACAAAAATCAAAGAAACAAACTGCTGTAAAAAAACATAATCTGTACCCATGTAGCCCAATGGTCTATCCATATATATGAGATTAGACATATATAAGTAAATTATGGGTATGCATTAATGTCAAATTTGAGGGAAATAGGAGTAGGAAGCAATCTTGTTTGGAAGGGGGGGAGGTGGGTGGTAATGTTTGGTTTTTAGGACAATATTGCTAGCATGTTATGGTTAACTCAATTGTTCACATGTTGAAGGCTACAAAGACTTGTATAACATGGATATTGGAAGCAAGAAAAATAATGAAACTAAATGATTAATTCAATCTAAAGAAAGAGGTTACTTCTGCAATCTTTTCTTTAAGGTCATCATTTTCCTGGCCATCTGGATCCAAGTCCTCCTCCTTCAGGGCCAGTGTAATGAGCTCTGGCATGGGAGCTGGCTCACTAAGTTGTATAGCATTGAAATGAGAAAACCGGCGAAGAACTTGCTGATACATTAGCTCTTTGCTGTAGATTCAAAGGAAGAGAAAACAAACACAAATGGTTATAAGAATCAAAGCATAACTAATTAGCCAAGAAGACTTTCAGGAATAACACTTTCAACTCTTACTGTTCCAATTTTATCCATCCATCAGTCCCCATCATCAAAGTCCAAATTAAATACAAACAACCACATGAAACCAAAAGGAATGAAAAGCTGGCCTACTGTTAGTGCCATATACTGTAACATGCATTATTTTGTTCTAATTAGTAATCTGGCACATGTACCCTCAATTGCTTTGCAATAAATTTGCTTATTTACAGTATTACCTTAAGTTCACCACATCCACGAGATATAGATGAGTATTATGTTGAAGCAATGCAAAAACATCATCTGCCATTCCAACATATGTGCATTGTCTTATAATGTCGAGCAGCCCTACATAACATATGTCAATAAGAATTAACTGATAAATAAGCTAACTTTGCAAAAGGCATAGCATAATAAATTTTCAATAAATTACCAGGGTGACAATTTTTATCAATTTCATCAATTAGCTCTTGAATGCTGGTAAGATCTGCAGTTTCCCTTGGGTTCCTTCTTTGCCTAACAGAAGACCTAAAAGTCAAAGTTTTATTTAGAAAAATTAGCAAAAGCATCTAAAACCACTATTCTCTTTTTCGTCTGCTGGTTGATCCTACCTCACAGCTGTCAAGGTAGAATTTCCAGCAGGGTGGTTCTGAGGCTTGACATGCAAGTAAGCATGTAACCTTCCAGCTGGATCCGATGAATCAGTTCTGACCATTTTGTTCACTGGAACTTTTTGTGATTTGGAACCTACCATGATTGAAGAACATGAGACTTCAGACATACACTAGAATATGGAAAAACATAATTGAATGGATATACTGACAGAAAGACGAAAACATAAACACGGAAGTCAATAAAACAGGAGAACATTTTCCATGCCATTACCAGAAGGTGAAGGATTAGGATGTAAATCCTTGCCTGCACTTGAAGGGATAGATGGAGAGGGTTCCACTGTCTATTACATGTAATATTCACAAGATACAAAAAAACGTGTATGCATTAGATAAAAGAATCAATCTAAATAATTACATACAATTATTTCTTCTAGAAATTAAAGTAATAACTAAGCAATAAAACAATATTACAAAATACTATATCTTAAAAAACATTGCAAGAATTATAGAATATTATTTCTTCTTGACCAGATATACCTGTTCTTGAAATGTCCTTGACTCATTTGAGTTTCTCAATTTTGATTCAACCACTGACTGTAGCTTCTCAATAATAACTTCCTGATTTAAAAGGCTTACCTACATATGCATTTGTTTGAGTGAATAAATAAAAAACAAGTAAGTAAAGGGATTGCAAGAAAAGAATGGGCGGGAGAGAGTGCTTGCTTTCAGGGGCATTAACATCATTCACCAGATGATTCACTACAAAACAAGATTCACTACATAGTTGATATTAGGGTCATAGTTTTAAGTTGCTAATACTAGGGCTAACATGCTTGATAGGTTGCTATATGCGTGGTTGGACCCTATACCTGTTAGTTTTAGTTGTTGGATAAATGGATGATCAACAAGAACATAGTTAATCAACTTCTAGAAAGAGACAATACCCTCCTTCCACCCAAAATAGATACAATTTAACATAAAAAGATTCTTTCTATTGGTTCATCTCAAACTTCTATTAGGCATTGGATTCCAACACGAGGACCCAAAGTGGAAAGAAATCAAAGAACTTGTACCTCTCTCTTTGTTGGGTGCACATTCACGTCAACATGCTCAGGTGGCAATAAAATTGACATGTAGATGAAGGGTTTTGATGCTTTAGGTAAGGTTGCAGCATAGACAATTTCAATAGCTCTCTTCAAAGCAGCACAATCAACCAACCTATCTGAGGTAAATTAAAGAGGAAAAAGAACAAAGAAAAGAAATGAACATGGGTAAGAGCAGTTTTGAGGAATCTACATAAAATTAGCATGTTAACTATAATAAATGAGGCAGAAAATCTAACATCATTGAAGTTCCCGTTAGCAGTTAAATAAAAAGGTAGGCGAGAGTTATACTTGTATTCTGAACTGCATAAATTTGTTTGTCCCAAAGGGCAGGGATGCAACCGCTAAGTAAATTAAAAAAATAAATATGAAAGAGAAAGATCAATCCCCATAAAAGTATTCCCATTTCACTTTCAAGTGGTAAAGAGGCGATACATACCATTAATAAAAAGAACCATTGTTATTTTCTTTGCTACATAATTTGCATTAGAGATGAAGCCATCCATCTGGAAGACTGAGCTTGAGGGATCATTATCTGAAGCTTCTATCTTTATTAGATTGCGAGCGACTGAGACTCCATAAACAGACCTGATAGCATCAAGCCTTGATGATGTGGCAACAGAGTGAACATCTGCTCTAGCAGCTCCATGCTAATAATGTAAGACGTTAAAAAGTTTTACCCAACTTTTTTCATTGAAATTTCAATCAAGCTACAAAAGGATTGCACATTTACAAAAATAACTTTGAATAATCAAGAGGCTAACCTTTCTGCAAGAAAAGCCAACATTTATGTGATGAATAGCAAACCGGCTTAGCAAATCCACAATTTTTGTATAGTCATCAGCAGAATTTTGCAGTGTCTTCCTTCTAGCTATCATGTTATAGAACAAATTCTCAATCTGCAAAGACAGACAGAAGAATTTAAAAAAAAAAAAAAATGAAAGGGGAAAACTGACACACTGGCATTCCCAGCTCAGTGAACGAATCACATATCAAATTCAATGTGAAAAAGCATCATTAATTGATAATAAGTCTGCCACAAAGATTAAAACTTTGGAGCATGTTTCTCTTCACCAAAGCTAAACACTTGCCGTTTCCTCATTCTCCTATTCATTATTCCATTCCCAAATCTTTCCAATACCAATTGGTCATCATAAAGTAGAAAGCAAATCATAATTCAGGCCATATATTTAGTTTATACCATTATTTGAGTTCCTTTGACAGCAGCACATGCCTTTGGTTCATGTTCCATGACACCATCCCTGTAAGAAACCCTGAAACCATGCAGCTTATACTGTTAGTCAAGTTTGCTATCACAAATTCAAGTGACATTTCATCAAGCAAATGACATTCAAGAACCTGTAACCATGAAGCTGCCCCTTGGTTATGGTGGTAACTGTCACATGACCCACGTACGTCATACTGGCCAGCGCCTCCCCTCTAAAACCCATGGATTTTATAGACTGCAAATCCTCGTACTTGGACAATTTGGACGTCGTGTGCCTCTCGCACAGTATGGGCAAGTCCTCATACTGAAAAAATCGCAATGCAGATGAAATAATTTTCTTTATATATTTTCCTGTTGAAAACATTGAATAGTAACCAGAAGACATTACTCGAATGCCGTGACCGTCGTCGGAGACTTGAATGAGCTTAAGGCCGCCGTCCTTGACGACGATGTTTATGGAAGTGGAGGACGCGTCAAGACTGTTCTCCACCAGCTCTTTGACAGCGGACACCGGACGTTGGATGACCTCGCCGGCGGCAATTCGGTTCACCACCGATTCTTCTAGGCGGTGGATTTTTGGCGGCTCCCTGGCCACTCTCTGTACTTCTACTTCTACTTCTTCAATTTCGACTTCCATTCCTTGGCGACCCTCTCTCTGTACTAGTGTTCTTCCTTCAAAAGGGAAGGAAAACGGAAATACAGGACTTCCTTGTAAAAAAAATTTGGTTAAACCCCCAATTTTGTCCCTAAACTATTATATAAATCCTTGATTTGGTTCTTAAACTAAAAAATTTTTAATTTGATCTCTAAACTATTCATACGGAACCCAATTTAGTCTCTATTATTTATCAATTTGCTCTAAATTAGTCTTTTTGTATAAAAATAACTATTATGTTCATTATTTAATGGCAAAAAATAATAATTTAATGATAAAAAATAATAACTTAATGGTCACATATCATATTAATAACAAGACACGTTAATTGATGTTTATAAAAAAGGGTCAATTTGGAGTAAATTGATAAATAGTAGGATCAAATTGGGATCTGTACAATAGTTTAAAGACTAAATTAGGGATTTTTTTAGTTTAGAGACCAAATCAGGAGTACATATAATAGTTTAAGGACCAAATTGAGGATTTAACCAAAAAAAATTCAGTTCATCCTTAATAAAACGGTGCGTTTATTGGACAAACCAATTTCCCTTCTTTTTTCAACAATAGAGGAATCCGTCGCCATCTTTATTCTAAACAAATAATAATAATAATAATAAATATAAAGACAAATTTTTTAAAAATTATTAATTAAAATAAATCATTTATTATATCACCTATTATTAATATAAGATATTATTACACTTTAAAAATTCATGTATTATCTAAGTATTTTTTAATAAAAATGAGTGTAATGAAGTGATACAATAAATAATAAACAATTTATTTCGATCAATAATTTAAATGATGATTTATCTTTATTCTTTTAGTAGAAATAATTCTATTTCTACCCTTTATTTAAAAAGTGAATTTAGAAGTTTTACCAAGAAAATCCTTTTCTCACCTCTCAAACCATAAATCTTCATGCAAGGGTACAAGGATCTATACAATGTATCTCCATCATAATATTAATACTATTGGTAATTAATTATGTGATCTGATGATAAAATTATATATATTTTTAATCATAAATTTAAAATTTTAATTCTTAAATTGAAGTCTAACATATATGTAACTAATTACAAAATGTCAATGGACACAAATTAAAGGAGTATTTAGTTTAGAGTTTATAAACAGTTATCAACTATAAATTTAGTAGAATAAATTAGATATTTTAAATTATAAATAATAACAATTATCAATTATTAAATTTCATGTAAAATAATTAAATCAAACAACTCTAAGACATAAAGAAATACGATTGGTAACAAATTATTCAAAAAACTGTTTCCCTGTGTCTTCCATTGATGAATTGAAATGCATATCCAAGATAATTATATACAATACAAAATTCAATTAAAAGAAACCTTGATTGACTCAAATACTAAAAAATTTAAAAATCCCTCTTCTAAAATATGAATTGATCATCATCATGAGTTATGATGATGATTGATCAGATACCAAACTCTGCAGGTGCCGTTCTATGGGGGGAAACCGTGACAATACGAGCAGTGTTGAATTAGTTTGAGCCAGGTTGCGATGCATTCTTTGTGGTACATGTGTTGGCACGGCTTAATAACTGCATACTTATCCCCGTCCTGGAAGTCGTCTAAGCAGATAGCACAGGTGGTGTTGTAGGGGGGAGGGACCTGACCTGTTTTGCATGATCTTCTCGTGATCGTAAATAACACCTTCAATCTTCACTATGATATTAACCCTTCTGCCTGCTGCAGACATCCTGCTGTGGGGGCTCTCTCGTCTGGGTGTAAGGGTAGAGTACAGCTCAAGACAAGTTGTACGACAGTTACAATAGGAACACCCTTACCCCATCACCTGCCCTTACCTAATCTTCCGTCTCCAAAAGATCTGCTTCGTCAGAACACGTCATGCTCATTTAATGCGATTGTTCCATTGAGACACGTTACATTCACCTAATACGTCTGCTCCATCAAACAAATCATGTCATGATTACTGGGTTAAGCAAGCCACGTGAATACCCTGTTAATATATACAAATACTTCCACAAACTACTAGAAAAAGGTAAGACACGAAATCAATCAAGAACTCTTTCATACTTCCCTCTAAGAGAGTATAGCCCAGATTATTGCTAACTTAAGTATTAGAGAGTCTACCCTGGAGACCATCCTCAAGGCTTTGCAAGTTAACTCGAAGAGATTATAGCAAGGGAGATCTTAAAGGATTTCTGCATCAACACTGGGTTTGTGGCGGATGAGAAGTAGTAGTGTGTACCAAACCTCGCTCAATATCATTCTGCTGCTGTCGACGTCGTTGAGGTTGAGCTTCGCTGTTGGCTTCTCTTTCTCTTCTACCGCAATTCACAAAGCAAGCAAACAAAAAAAACGCCATGGGAGATTGAGAAACGTCAGAGAGAGGGTTTTGGATTTAATTTAGAGATATGGTTAATTGATGTTTGTGATGAGCAATTTATAGTGGGGCTTGGTCACTTGCGCCATTTCAACTAGGATTTATATTTGTTCAAGGATGGTATGAATATGATACCCTTTGATTGGAATTAATACCACTACTTGCCACTGAATTAAGCCAATTAAGCCTAGGGGTTGAATCATGCTAAATAAGTGTTATTTTATAAATTAATTTTAGGGTTCAAACTTTGAAAAGCATTTTTAATTAAGTTCAAGAAAGTTATCTCCTATTTTACAACACAAAATTTATGAAATATATATATATATATATATGTTAACAAAATTTTCAGATTGTTATATGAAGATCTTAATTTGTCTTATGTGCTATGAACAAAGCATTTTTTTAGTAAAAACTATTTGACCCTAATATTTGTCTAAGTGCAATAAATACCCCCTTTTACAATTAGTTTTCATAAAAAATCACAAAAATTAAACTTTATTTTAACACCATTGACATATAAATAATTTTAATTAGTCACCTAAATATATTAAAGTCAACATTTATATTTTTCATCCAAATTAATTATAAAAGGTATAATAAATACATCCTTAACCTACCCTAACGGCACATAATAGAAAAACCCGATAGAGAAAGCAAAATAAATAGAGCTAACCCAGTTTGCTACACTTATACATAATTGCATGCTTTGTAAATTTTTTCATAGTAATGTTCTTCTCCTGGAAGTAAATAGTAAATGCTAATATCTTGAAAACGTTTCAAGTTCCATTAAAGATTAATCTTCAAGAACCTGCACCTCCATGTCGGTGGTGGAGTACAGACCGATAGAGTGCAGCAACATGGAGAAAGCAGATGAGTACTATAAGAAGATCATCCAGGAGACCAACTACTCCCAAGATTGCTGTGGTTTGACACCAATAATGTTGCGACCAATGTTAGTACCAGGATACTTTTATCAATATAATTGAATGAAATAAAAGCAAGATAAAAATTATACCTTCTGGAATAATGTCTATGGGGCTTAATACATAAACAGCACTTAGAAACATCTGTACATAAGAAAGAGAATGAGAATCTCCAAACAAAATACATAACAAAAGCAAATTTTTTAATATAGCATCAATCCATATTCCATCCAGAAAACTGGGGCTTAATAGGTAAATCATTAATCAATCCCGACCCTAACCAACCCTCGGGAATAAAACAGATTTTTCATTCTTTTTTTTTTCTTTTTTTTTTTGGGGGGGGGGGGCACTTGGGGTTGTAATAATGTGTGTAAAAATGTGTTTGAAATAGTGAACCAAAGAGATGAAAAGCATAGATTATGAATTATTCAAACTATATAGCCATAATTTAAACTAAATGATAGCTTAAAACATAAATCATAAGCCCTAGAAAAGGCAATTCCCTAGTGGTCTTTAGGTGCTGAGTTCACAAAAATTTGCAAGGAGACCAGTTGGCAATCATATTGTAAGCCTTATGAAAATCATTGCTCAGTATGAATGGAACCATTCAGTGAAGGCAGCTCAGACGAGAAGTGATCTTAGATAAGCTAAATTGACTTTGACTTAACTGCAATAAAGACACGTGCTCTGATAACAAGAGGAAGTGATCTCCGAGGATCTATCATTTCCCTCACCAACCTCCGCAACAGAAAAGGAAGGTCTCTTAGTCTCTGGATGAAAGACAAAACAGAATTCAAACTTCAACTCACTGTAGTCATAAATGAGTGAAAATAACATATGTCATGAAAAATTATTTCATGCTTCAAAGGAAGAATATATAGATTACAAACTTCTATTTTGAAGAGAACTTCCTAATCAATATAGATGCCAGGGTGCTCAAAGTTATATGGGCAAATCTACAAAGACATCAGAAAAGTCAACAATAAACAAGAACCAAGTCCACGATTATGAAGGCATCACAAAATTATTTCCCTGGGAATAGGGTGCTGAATATTTCATAATAATTCAAATGTAGGTTTTAAGGTACCACATATTATGAAATAAACAAGAGGTGACATAAAAAGTCCAGTCAAGAAATCCTTCATCAGAGCAAATAACATCCTTTAAAGGCAACAATAATTGCATGGAATAATTTTCCCGATTGCATAAGAGAATCAACAGAGAAACATATACCTGAGTGAGACCACTGGCTTGTCCACCAAAAAATCGATTGTAATTTTCAATATTTTCCAAAACCTCTGCAACTGCTGGGTTATGACGATCCCTTAATGCATCCTCGCCAGGAACCAACAACGTAATCTGACGACGACATAATGGGCATTTACATGGAAAAAGCGTCGACCCATGTTGCCAAACAAGCATAATGCATTTTCCTAGATAACGAAAAGGACATCAAATAATTACATTATTGTCAAGCAGAACTACTCACTTCATTTTCATAACAAAGGAAATCATAATATCATCAGATTTAATAATTTTATTGAATACACCTTTTCATAAACAAATACAAAAAAAACACAGTTGGCCATAATTTAGACTGATTCTAACATAAGAAAGATAAACAAAAAGTCTTCCAAACTAAAACTTAATTAACCTATACTAAAGTAGGGATATAAATAATTCTACTAGGTACAAAATCAGTTCTTTCTTCTTCTTCTTCTTCTTCTTCTTTTTCCATTCATCTGTTCTTCCTTTTTTTTTTTTTCTTCTCACAAATCAATTGAGTCTACTTTAGCAGTAATGCTAACTCAAGCAATATCATCAATGATGCAAACTCAATTGACACTTTCTGCGATGACATATAGGATTCACTTGGAATTGATTTCAAAAAATTTATATAATACTAAATGCAAGAGGAAATCATAGATTGTATCAATCTGAAATTAGGCATCATATTCACACCAACAGGTGCAGGAACAGGTACAGATAGGAATCCCAACACAATGCCACAACAAATTAGAAGAAATAACATTGAATGCTGAATGATACATACTTAGCAATAGTAAGGCAACAAAAAATGTTGATCGCAAGAAAAATTACAGGTTGAATTTGAGAGAATTGGACAGAGAAAAATTTTGGAGGAAAGGAAAGTTACCGCAGAACCAGTGTGAGCAGTTAGCTTGGCAAGGAACCTCGAAACTTGCCATGCAAATAGAACAGCGATCGTTCGCCGGAGGTCCCTCCATCTCTCGCTCACCGTCTCCGCCTCCGCCTCCGCCTCCGCCTCCTATCCTCGATTTCCTTCCACTGTAAGGATGCTCGAATCCTCGGGCCAAAAAAAAATAATAAGAGTAATAATAATAGTACTTGCTCCAAACGGACTCTGACGCGGGGAAATATGGTCACCGTCAACTTGTGGGTTCCACATGGAGCCCATTATTCCGAACTCGCAAAATCGGCAAAAACCTGCTTTGAGCTCCTCGTCTTACAAAATTTGAAGGTTTTAACCTTTGATCTTATACTTATAACACTTTTAATCTCTTATCTTACTAAATTTGTAAGTTTTAACCTCTCACCTATTAAAATTAAGGAAAATAATCTTTATTTTATACTAACTGTTAGCTCTGTTAACTGAAAGTAGATTTTTGTCAACTAACAGTCAATTAATTACCAGTTAACAAAATTAAAAAAATATTATAAAATTAATTATATTAACTCTATTAACTAAAAAAAAAGTTTTTATCAACTAACAGTCAACTAATCGTCAAATAATAGTCAACTAATAAAATTAACACTTAGCTAGTAAGACTAATAAAATATTACAAAGTGAGAACTATTTTATTCAATTTTAATAAGTAATAGATTAAAAGTGTCATAGTATAAGGTGATGAGTTAAAACCTATAAATCTACTAAGGTGGGGGTTAAAAGTGTTATAATATAAGATGAAGAGTTAAAATCTTTAAATTTGACAAGATGAGGGGTTAAAAGCAGGCTTTTACCCACAAAATTCTGGTCAACTTATCTTTCTGGTCCCTGGATCTTCTATAAAGCAACAAATGGATCCC
>BPVZ01000109.1:547668-557956 GCA_020521535.1 Rubroshorea leprosula
TGACGCGGGGAAATATGGTCACCGTCAACTTGTGGGTCCCACATGGAGCCCACTATTCCGAACTCGCAAAATCGGTAAAAACCTGCTTTGAGCTCCTCATCTTACAAAATTTGAAAGTTTTAACCCTTTATCTTATACTTATAACATTTTAACCCCTCATTTTACTAGATTTGTAAGTTTTAATCTCTCACCTATTAAAATCAAGAAAAATAACATTTATTTTATACTAACTGTTAACTCTGTTAACTAAAAGTATATTTTTGTCAATTAACAGTCAATTAATTACTAGTTAACAAAATTAATGAAATATTATAAAATTAGTTATATTAACTCTGTTAACTAAAAAATGTTTTTATCAGCTAACAATCAACTAATAATCAAATAACAATCAATTAATAAAGTTAACACTCAACTAATAAAATTAATAAAATATTACAAAATGAGAACTATTTTATTCAATTTTAATAGGTGATGGGTTAAAAGTGTCATAGTGGAAGGTGATGACTTAAAATCTATAAATCTACTAAAGTGGAGTTAAAAGCGTTATAATATAAGATGATGAATTAAAACCTTCAAATTTGGTAAGATGAGGGGTTAAAAGCAGGCTTTTACCCACAAAATTCTGGTCAACTTATCTTTCTGGTCCCTGGATCTTCTATAAAGCAACAAATGGATCCCTGATTTAATTTTTTCTAGTTTAGCCCATTTTTATTTTAACTTTATTAATGGGACACCATACGACCCATATCTTTAAAAATTCCTTTTTAATATGTCAAAATAAAAATACTAATTTTTTTTTTTTTAATTTGTAGGTTAACGTGGCTCATGTTAATTGGCACTATATTTTAAAATTAACTATTTTTTAATTTAATTAAAAAGTAATTCATTTATATTAATATTAAAAAATTTATGAACAATTATTTTTATTGACCTTTTTGAATAATCAGACCTGATTCAAGAAGAAAAAAAATAAATAGTAAACATTTTTAATAATTAAATCATAATTTTTTAAATAAAAAATTATTTTTATTATTTCTTAAATTTTTTATATTATATAACTGAAAATAAAAATTTTTAAATGAAAAAACTCTAAAATTAAGAGATTCACTACTCATTTAATTATTTTTATTATATAATTCTTTTATTAATTTTTTAATATTTAACAATCATATTAAGGACCTGTTTGATACAGCGGTTAAAATTTAGCGGATAGCGGATAGCGAGTGGCGGTTAGCGGTTAGCGGATAGCGGATAGCGGATAGCGAATAGCGGAAGTGGGTAGTGGATGGTAAATAACGGATTCGATAAATATAACTGTTTGGTTATACAATAGTTAGCGACTGTTGTTTAACATTAAATGATTAATAAGGACATGTTTAAAAACAAATAAGTGTATTTTTTAAAATATTTTTATTTTTTATTATTAAAATTATTAATTTTATAAAAATAATAATAATAAAATAAATAAATAAAATTAATTATAATAATGTAATTATACTCTCATTTTTATTTTTAAAAAAAATTATATTATTTTTAAATAAAAAATTAATCATTTTTTCTAATTAACAAATTTTGTTTTTTAAGATAATATATTTTTTAATTATAAATTAATATACAAAAAAATATATTAAAATCACTTAATATTATTAAAGGTAAAAAAACAAAATTGAAATTTATTAGATAATTATTAATTAAAAAATGTGACCACAAACTAAAAAATTAAAATGAATAAATTTGTCAATAAAATTAAAAAATTTTAATCCGTTAGCGGTTTGGTACAAAAAGTTACATAAACTAACTTTTTCAATCCGTTAGCGATTTAAACTCTAATTGTTATCCGTTAATCTCAAACCGCTAAATAAAAATTTTACCAAATACTTCAATTGTAACGATTTCAAAATATATAAATTTACCAAATACCTATATTTAACGGTCTAGGTAAAACCGCTAACTGCTACCCCAAAACCGCTATACCAAATGGGGCTTAAATCTCAATTAATCTAAATTCAAATGGTTTTAAATCCCATAAAAAAAATTTTTCAACACATATTTTTTTATTAACTAAAATATTAACTTAAAATCTTATTTAAATGAAATCAAATTTCTTTTGCTCAAATCAAACGTATCACTAGCATTTTTATTATATAATTCAATACCATATACACCACATAAAATTTTCCCTTCTTTAGCTAAAAACAAAATGAATAAATCACATTTTCTTCTCAAATTGTGTTTTTTATTTTTTTCCCCGAAAAAATAGATAAAACAAGAACAAGGATAACTGCTGCAACACGAAATTCTCACTCTTTTTTTGTTTTAAAATTCAATTGTTTATTTCAATGAATTGTAGGAGTAGTTTCTTCTTCGCCAATAATCTCCACCATACTCTTACCACATCCAAAATCCATAATTCGGAATCATGTAATCGGAATCGGTATCCTTTCTCCGGCGCCTTTCCGAGGAAGGTAAATTTTGCCGGTCATGGAGAGGTTAGCAGCAAGCACCGTCGTCGATTTTGTCCCAGTGCGAGCTCCTTAGAGCTCCCGCTTCTTCCCTTCAACATGAATGAGGTGAAATTTTGCTCTTGTTTATATATATTGATCCATTTTATTTGAGCTCGTTCAATCAACATTTAGTGACATTTAAGATGCGTTGAAGAAATAATTCTGGCTCAATTTCAACAAAAAGTGGAGAAAGTTTCAGAATTTTATAATTTTGTTTTGGAGTAAGTCTTTAAAGATTTCTTAAGTAATGGCTTTTGATTCTTTTTTTTTCATTCCAGGTACTTGTTCCTTCTGAGAAGAAAACACTGCATTTATATGAAGCTAGATATCTAGCTTTGCTGGAGGAGGTACTTTATGTTAAAATTAACAGGAATTTAATCAATTTATTTATTCCTTTTCATTTTGGTGTGATAATATCAAATATTCAAGCACCATCTTGTTTTTATGTTCAGAGTAGAGTCTTGTCTTGAAAGATCTTATATTTAGTGCATGATGCATATGAAAACTGAAATTTTTCATGACCATTACCAAGTGAGCATGGGGACAGAATCAAATAATAAAACTTCTGAAATGTTCACTTTAACCTGAAGGAAATTAAGTTTTGTAAGTGCTGAGAGGAGTTGTGTCTTTGATATATGTGATTTAGTTGCATACGTGCAAAGTGCTGATTCATGTTTCTATTACTGCAGTCTTTATTAAGGAAGAAACTTTTTGTACATTTTGTGTTAGACCCAATTTCTATCAGCAATTCAGCGACTGAAGCATCATTTGCTGCTAGACATGGCTGTCTGGTTTTTATAGAAAATGTAAGGTTCTAAAATTTGGTGGGGTGTTCTATTATTATTGTTTTTATTTTGGGTTGGAGAAGGAACTAAAAAGCTAAAAGTACTTACTGAACTATCCTGATACACTGCAGGTTGAGAGATTAGATGTTGGAGCATCAGTCTCTACAAGGGGCATTGGCCGTGTGAAAATTGTGAAGTTTTTACAGGTATTCACTAGCGTGTTTGACTTAGTGTTGCTGTTGATAGTTGAAACTTGTTGTCTTCATGACTTGCATTTGTAACTGACTTCACATTGAAACTTCGGTATTACCTCTTCTCTGCTGAGTGTGTTTACCTTGAAACTTGATTCTAGTTAGAACAGCTGAATCTTCCTTCCTTATTCTCAGTATTGTAAACATTGATATAAACTGGAATATTAAAAGAATAAGAATAGGGCACTCTTAAAATTTTTGAATTGTAGTATATCCACCAGGTATTGTAGCATTGAATGTTCATGATACCTTCGCTTACCCTCTTTTCTCTTATTTTTCTAGAGTTCTCCGTATCCTTGGGTTTTTCTCATTTTGTCAATGTTCTCTTATAATATGATGGACCTCTTTGTTGTCTTGTCCACAACTAAATTTGCAGGCAGAGCCTTACTTGATAGGTGAAATCAGACCGATGCAGGACAGGGTCGTTGATGGTACAGATAATTTAAGCCCAAAAGTGATGCAAGTGAAGGAGGCTCTTTATAGTTTAAATAGTTTGGAAATTAAGCTGAAGGTTTGGGCCCTCTCTGTCTCTCTGTGCGTGTGCACGTGTGTCGCTTATACTGAAACATTTTAAAGGCCAAACTGCTGCTAGAAGCTTATGACTATGGTTATTTGGTTGAGATAACACCATAGAAAATGCACAGAGAAGCAAAGCATGATGTTTCCTAATATACCTCCATGCATATTAAATTCTCTGACAAAGAAACAACCAGTCTTAGAAGCCATTCTGGCAAATTATTTAATCATGGCTTCTTCATGCTATCGTGGTTTGAAAGTTTTTTCTGATTTTTTTCTTTTTTTTTTTGATGATAGACTCCTAAAGAAGCAGAACTGCAGACTTACATTTTGAACTCCCTAAGTTGGGCTGAAAATGAACCATCCTTAGAATGTGATGAAGCTTTTGTTCCTTCTTCAGCAGAGCGTGTATCCTTTGCAGCATTCCAACCTGTTACAGGCAAGTGATTCAGTTACTCTTACCATTCCTTGCATAGGTTTTTTAAATTGAGTTCCTCTTTTTTTTTCTTTTTTTTTGTCAATTAAACTATCTTCTTTCTGTCCTCCACTAATTTATCTTTTTCTTTAGGCAAAGTTGGCCAAGTTCTAGAATTTTTGTGAGACATCCTTTTTGACTGTGTTTCCCTTTACCTATGTTTATAAACATTAATGGTAAGGGCAACAGTGTCACAAAAATATTAAAGATAGATAATCCTTTAAATCCTTTCAGTGCCATAGTCAGTGTTATAATTTTAAATAAACATTAGTCGATTTTCAATTAGGAGATGGACAATATTCTTTACTGATAAGACTGCAGCATAGACTCTAGCTGGTGTTTTAAGGACATAATAATCACTGTGTGAAGTATGCTCTTTTGTGCCCCCTTAAACATTTTCTAGCTCAGTGTTTCGGAAAATAGACAGTTTCTAGGGCTGAATCCATTACAGTGGGGGTTGCAGCCCTCATTTTTATGATGAGTAAACAGTCATTCAAAATGGTTTCACCATCAATAGCCAGAGCTTTAGCCACAAAATTAGCTCTGATTGAGGAGTGGTTTTTGGTTTCGATGTGCTTAAGCTTCTTGAGATTACTTTCCTCTTTATTCTTGTTCCTCAATCACAAAGGAGCATTTTACTTGATGGAGAAGGGTGTTCTGCAGGATCAACCCAGTCAGAACTACTGAAGTTGCAGGGAGAAAAGGTGAAAGCAATGGAGTTAAAAGACACCCTCCAAAGGTTAGAGAGTTCACTAGAATTAGTTAAAGATAACATCTCCATGGTTGCAGCAAAGCTTGCTATTCAATCATTAGAGATGCGCTAAGCTATGAAACTTGATAAAGACCTTCAAATCATCCAAGAAGAGAATCATATCAGCAGCAGCCATGGTGAACAGCAAGATCCACATTCCCATACTCTAGATGCTTTCTAATTTATTTTGAAACTTTTGTACATTGTAAAATTAAATCAATTAACCTTAAACCACATTGTTGCATGCAAATGTAAACCTGACATGTAAGATCCCCATTCTAGTGACCACAATTTTATGTTGAATAATAAATGTTTTTAAGCATCATTACTTTGCAAATGACAAATATACCTTTAACATGAGTAAAGGTGCAAAAAAGGATATCAACTTTATAATTTTTTTATTTAAGGGTGTTAACTTTGTTAATTTTTAAATAAGGATGTTAATTTTTAACATTTTCTATTTAAGAATATCAACTTTTAATTTTTTATATTTAAGGATGTTAATTTTCAACATTTTGATTAAAAAATTCATTTGCCACATTAGTATCATTATCCAATTAATTTTTAAATAGAAAAAGTTTAAAGTTGGTATTCTTAAATAGAAAAAATTAAAAATTAATATTTTTAAATAAAAAATATTGAAAGGTGACATCTTTATTTAAAAATTGATAAAGTTAATATCCTTAAATAAAAAAATTATAAAATTGACCTCTTTTTTCACCTTTACTTCCCTTAACATCCCTAAATTTGTGTTTATTGATGAAAAGGAATTTTTGTTAATTCCACTTGAGAGTGAAAAACATGATGTTTTTACTAAGACTAGATCATGATGTATTAATAAATTTGTGAATATTACATTTTTTATAAATCAAATTAAAGGGATTTATAGAATTTCTTAGTTTGGTATAAATCGGATTATATATAGAATAATTTTTTACTTCTTATATAAAAATAAATAAATAAATAAATAAAATATCTTACTCCAAAGAAAAACCAAGCAAAAAGGGGGAATGATTTTTATTTATTTATAAATTATTATATTATATATATATATTTTTAAAATTTTTTTGAGGCCTACCGTTGCCTTTGGATTTGACAAGGATATTTTCTCTAGACTATACAAAATGAAAATATCTTCAAATGGACCGCAGCATTTCTGTCTTCTCTAGCTCTGGTTTCCACTCGAGCTGGTTTTTAGAGAGAACGATGGGGCTTGCTACGACCCTTTTCTCTTCAATGTTCTCCGCCTCAGTTAGCACCACCAGAAGTAACCCATTTCCCATCCGCCACGGCCGCCACCTCCTCCTCCGCCGCCTCCGCTTCCTGTCAACCCCTGTATGGTTCATTACTCCCTTTCACCTCTTCCTTGATTGCTTATGTTGAAAATCCCAAAGTTCTGACTTTAACTCTTCAGTTTGTATTCAGAAAAGCTGCAGTTTAAGTTCTCAGAGATCATTTCCCAAGAACACCGCCCGCCGAGTTTCATGTAGTGCGGTGGAAGTGGAAGATGGAACAGATGATGAAACTTGCGAATTAGTCAACGGAGTGGAGCTTTCCCTAGGAGAAGGCGTCGATAGCTTCGAAGCTTACCTTTTTAAGGCAGTGAAGAACAACAACGGAACTGGGTTGTTGCTCTTGTCTGATCTCTTCGGCTTTGAAGATTCATCCACGAGAGACTTTGCGTACCGCATTGCTTGCAATGGTTACAAGTAAGCAAACTTCTTAATCTTGCAACACCAGGTCTCTTTGTCCTCCTTCAATGAAATCAAGTAATCTTAAAGTTCAATTACAACTGCAGTGTTCTGGTTCCGGACTTGTTTCGTGGTGATCCATGGCCAAAGGAGAAGCCAAGAACTGAATTTGAGCGATGGATGGGTGGACAAGACCCGAAGAGGGTTGCAACAGATATTGCCATGGCAACTAAATGGATGGTTGATGAATTCATGGCTGCCGGGATCTCAAAGAAGCTTGGGGTAATTGGGTTTTGTTTTGGAGGTGGTCGGGTGATCGACGTGCTTGCAGCAGACCAGGGAGCTTGTTTTGGTACTGGGGTCTCATTTTATGGCACCAGGATGGATCCATCGACAGCATCCAAAGCGAAGGTACCTGTGTTGTTTATTTCAGGGGACAATGACCCGCTATGTCCTGTTAGTGTTTTGAGTGATTTGGAGAAGAGAATTGGGATGGGATCTAAGGTGATGATTTTCAAGGGAAGAGGTCATGGGTTCGCCCATCGACCTGGATCGCCTGAAGAAGACTCTGATGCAGAGCAGGCTTTTGGAGCAATGAGGAATTGGCTACATGATGGCTTAGTTGAGAAGAGTTAGTTAAGTGCTTATTTGTACTCTAATGTATATTTGATGAATAATCCGGACAAAAGAATGTATGTATTTTTCTGGATAATTCTTAAGCTGAACAAAAAAACCCTACCACTGTTCCTTTGGCATTCTGTTCTTTGTTATAAGCACCATTCTTCCTGAAAGATCATCAAACAGCCATAAGAGCATGTAAACTCAAGATTCAAGGCCGCAGAAAGGAATTATTTTCATTTCCCCAAAATCATGTTTACTCCATAGAATTACATAACAAAAGGTAATGGAATCTATATGAAATTATGCAAAGCATTATGGTAACTGTTTGTTCATGACAACAATGTATGTAGTACATCACTGGAAGCCATGCAGAGCAAGAAAGGCCAACAATCTCAACTCTAAGGAAATTCTGATTTTAATCCTGTCAACTTGGGGTTTCTTAAAGTCACTCCTGCACATCCTGTAAACAGCAAGAAAACTAAATAAATTTTTGTACTTAAATCCTTATTGACAATATAAACGAAGTAGAATCATGAACCTTCAGCATTTTCTAAACTACAAGGCAGGTGATATATATATCAAGAATAATAGATCACCATATCAGTGATTAAAATCTCAGCACACCACAGTGACATAGTGAGCAAGGAAACATATCTCAGCAGAAAGCTTTCTTTACCTACTTCAAGGATTATCATTTACAAGAGTAACTTGGTAGCAAAAATACGTAGTGAGCTATGAAACATATACTCCACGTTTTGGTGTTTAAGTACAGACAGCCATCATAATTGCTCATGAGAAATCAACATAAGTTGATAAATATAACAAAAAAGCATAAACCTTATACAATATTTGTGCACCACCTAAAAAGAAACAGACAATTTTTCACTCTCACATTGAGGGCAAGAGGCATGGTGGGACTGCTCTTCCAAGATCAAACTATGGTTGTATAAAAGACGAGAACTACCTGGGAAGGAGGAGCATCTGCAAGTTTTGGAAGAGCATCTGCTAGCTTTGGAGGAGCATCTGCTAGTTTTGGAGGAGCTGGATTTGAAGTAGACCCATCAAATATTCGAGAACACTCTGTGTATGCAGAGCCAATACCCACTCCAGCACCAAAAGCTATAGATGCCCATCGAGTTACTGGACTCCCTGGTATGACAAATCAGAACAAATCCAAATAATAAATTTAATATAGGCAGTGAAAAAAAATATAAAGCATCCACAAAAAGTCTAAAACACAATGCAAAGCAATCAAACTCAAGTAATTTGTCTACAGCCTACATAAGTACCTAGTCAAACTGCACAAATGTAGCATCCAATCTGTAAAGTTAACAACATTTGCAAACATTTCCCAACAAAAGCAGCCAAATAGAATATCCTACACCTTACATTTCGTTGGTATCTAAATTTAAATTGGGCACTATCATGCATATGGAGTGCAAAAGTCTTTTTCCACATTATCAGCTCATACATGTTTATAACGAGCACGCTTGTGAGCAGCCGAGGAATTAGAGCTGGAATACCATGCACCAAAGATACAACTCAGACCAAAAGAATGATTTCCCATCAAAGAATAAATGCAATATTGTAGCTGAAACATCAAATTAGGAGCTGGAAGAATAGATTTTAACATTTGAATGAC
The DNA here is from genome assembly GCA_020521535.1 of Rubroshorea leprosula. Taxonomy (NCBI): domain Eukaryota; kingdom Viridiplantae; phylum Streptophyta; class Magnoliopsida; order Malvales; family Dipterocarpaceae; genus Rubroshorea; species Rubroshorea leprosula. The sequence continues at coordinate 556,905 of BPVZ01000109.1, forward strand.
CGAGCTTTAGAAAAAAAAAAAAAAATCAATTCCTCTTCAATTCAGCCATTTCGAAAGCAAGTGACAACAGGACACAACATCAATCAGCAAAGTAGAAACACTGCAAGCAGCAATAGTCTAATTGACAGTCAAAAATCAATTTGCGTTGCATCAAATACCATTAAATGACCCAACAACAACAATGTTGTAAAATCCACACCTTGATTCATCCTAACAACACACAACTTCTGATCCTTGAATTTTTTTTTTTTTTTTTTAAATTCTCAAATGAGTAATGCTTGCATAACTAGATTAATACGATACATTCGATGATCTTAACAAAAATCTAGCAATCAATACTTCACATGAAATCCTAAAAACAGATAGAAATTCAAGTAATTGCGTTAATGAAAAATAAAAGAGGAAAGAGAAGGAGAGAGAGACGACGTACTGAAGAGGAGGAGGCCGCCGAACGCCCCAGCCAAGGAAGAGTAAACGAAGCGACGGACGGTCAGATCGAGACAGGCGTCCCACTTTGCATTGACGTCGTACTTCGCCGGCAGCAGGTCCTTGTTCTCCGCCATTATCTCTTTCTTCTTCTTCTAGTTTACTGTATCAAAATTCCTTCCCTCTTCCTCTTCTTCTTGTGGTTTCCACTTTCTTCCCTCCGTCGAATTCTCGGCGTTGCTTGTCGGGGCTTCCCGAGAGAACAGAACCAAGGCTTTCTCTTTCCTTGTCTTCTCTGGTTTCTAGGCTTCGGACCACCTAGGGTTTCAAGTTGGGCTCGAGAATCTGGGCCTTGGTAGTAAGTGTCTGCTGGAGAAGCCCAGTTTTCTTCTCTTCCTCTTGCCATTTTGTATTAGGCAACTAAGGACACCAGTTTTTCCATTGTTTCAATCACACCTGGTTGGATTGGAGAAGTTGGAGGGAAAGAAAAGAAGAGTGAGGGAAGAGAGTACCTTCAATTGTTTAAATTAATAATTTTAATGGAAAAGAGGAAGATGGAGGAAAATGGAGTCTCATTCCCTTCTTTATTTTTAATTTTTTTAATTTGGAAAGATTGAAATGAATTG
>BPVZ01000109.1:559884-570602 GCA_020521535.1 Rubroshorea leprosula
ATTAATATTAATATTAATATATTTTTTTTTAAACAAGTTGTAAAAGGAGAAGTTTAAACTTAAAGTTTGTCCTATACAAAAAAAAAAATACACCTTAAACTAACATGTTTTCAGTTGACTAGCAGATTGTCAGTTGAACAGAAAGGAAAAGTGCAATATTTATTTATAAATATAAATTAATTATAAAAAGTAATCTATATTATAGAAAAACTCTAAGAACAAAAAAGTAAAAAAGAGTACAACTTAAAGTTTATCCTATAAAAAAAAATATACTTTAAACTAACAAGTTGTAAGTTGACTAGTAGATTGTCACTTGAGCAGAAAGGAAAAGTGCAATATTTATTTATAAATATAAATTAATTATAAAAATTAATCTATATTATAGAAAAACTCTAAGAACAAAAAAGTAAAAAAGAGTACAAGCCAAATCTCGAGATTTTTATTTTTTTGAGTTGGGAAAAAAGGAAGGAGCTTGGGTTTAGAATAACGTTAACATTGGATTCCCAGATATTTCTGCCATCTGCGGCTCCCTTCTGTTCTGTTCTGTTCTGTTCTGTTCTTTTCTTGTTCAATATCTTTTGTCCTTTCAACGGCTCTTGCAGAATTACCGCCGACTCTTTCTCCTTTTTATTATTCCTTTCTTTTTTCTCACTCTCTCTTCTCTACTCCACGCCACTACTACTCTCTTCACACTTCCCCTCCTTCAAACATGGCCGATGAAGCTTCGTCCGTTCCAGTTCCGCCAGCTTCCGATCAGCCACCTCCTGAAGCTGATTCACTAGTTGTGGCAGCCCCGATGGTATCAGTGACGGTGACGGAGTCAGATTCAACTGCCAAAACGGGAAAGGAGGAACCTTGTTTGGCTTCAGCGTCGGATTCCTCTGCAATGACACAGAAAGAAGAAAAAGGAGAGTTCTTGCCGCCGCCACCTCCGATACTAGAGGTGGCAGAGTCTGAGTCAGAGGAAGTGGCAGAGAAAGTGGAACTGCCGCAGCCGGTGGTTGCTGAGTCAAAATCACTGGCGGCGATGATGGAGAAAGATGAACCGGGAGCAGAGTCTCAGGGACAGGCGAAATCTGCTGCTGATACTACCCAGGAAGATGTTGATGTTGCTGCCGAGGAGAGAAAGATCATTCCTCAAAATTTGGTATCTTTCAAAGAGGAGAGTAACAAAGTGGGTGATCTCTCCGATTTCGAGAGGAATGCTTTGCAGGAGCTCAAGCAGCTCGTGCAGGAAGCTTTGGATACTCATCAATTCACTTCTCCGCCACCAAAACCTCCGTCCAAAGACGAAAAGACAGCTGCGCCCTCTTCGGAGGCTCCTGAAGCTGAACCAGGATCGGATTCTGACAAAAGCACCGAGATAAGCCCACCGGAAGAAAACCCAGAAAAGGAAACAAAAGAAGCTGCAAAACCAGAGCCGGTTCCACCGGAGGAGGTTTCCATTTGGGGTATCCCTCTTCTCAAAGATGATAGAAGCGATGTTATCTTCTTGAAATTCTTAAGAGCAAGGGATTTCAAAGTGAGGGATGCGTTTGCCATGATCAAGAACACAATCCAGTGGAGAAAAGAGTTCGGGATAGATAAGCTAGTGGAAGAAAATCTTGGGGATGATTTGGAGAAAGTTGTGTTTATGCACGGACATGATAGGGATGGGCATCCTGTGTGTTACAATGTGTATGGGGAGTTCCAGAACAAGGAGCTGTATCAGAAAACTTTCTCGGATGTGGAGAAGAGAATGAAGTTCTTGCGTTGGAGGATTCAGTTCTTGGAAAGGAGCATAAGGAAGCTTGATTTTAGCCCTGGTGGTATTTGTACTATTTTCCAGGTTAATGATCTCCAGAATTCTCCTGGACCTGGAAAGAGAGAGCTGAGATTGGCAACCAAACAGGCTCTCCAGCTGCTTCAGGACAATTATCCAGAATTTGTAGCCAAACAGGTACCTTTATTCTGTTTGTTAGTGATTTATATTCTTGATTCAATTCTATGGAATAGTAGTATTGATTGAATGCATGGATTTTGTTTGGATAGGTGTTTATCAATGTTCCTTGGTGGTATCTTGCATTCTATACAATGATTAGTCCATTCATGACCCAGAGGACCAAGAGCAAGTTTGTTTTTGCGGGGCCGGCAAAGACTGCTGAAATCCTTTTTAAGTGAGGGAAATTCTTGGCCAATGAACTTGCTATTTTCAATTCCTGATCATGTTTTTCCTTTTTGTTGATTGAATTCTAAATATTGATGGGTTAAACAGATACATATCTCCTGAGCAAGTGCCAATACAATATGGTGGGTTGAGTGTTGATTACTGTGATTGCAACCCTGAATTCAGCTTTGAGGATACTGTCACTGAGATCACTGTAAAATCAGGGACCAAAAAAACTGTTGAAATAACCATTTATGAGGTTCGAGTCATATCATGCTTGTTCTTGTGCCTGCAATTATCTATTATGTTTAGCTAAAAATATTATGTCATAGACATTGTGCTTGATGAATGTTTTATTGAATAGAGGATTTTTGTTTTGCAGAAATGCATCCTTGTTTGGGAGATCCGGGTAGTTGGGTGGGAAGTGAGCTATGGAGCCGAATTTGTACCCAATGCTAAAGACAGCTATACAATTATTATACAAAAACCCACAAAGATGGCCCCAAGAGATGAGCCGGTTGTAAGTCATAGCTTCAAAGTTGGTGATCTGGGTAAGGTATTGCTCACTGTGGACAATCCAACCTCAAAAAAGAAGAAGCTTCTCTACAGGTTCAAGGTCAAACCCTTCTCTGATTGAGATATCATTCTCTTTAGAAAACTTGGGTATGGAAATTTAATTTATTCTTAGGTGGTTAGTTATTTTTGGGGCATTTGTAAAATCGTGTCTTTGATGTAAGGAGAATGCTGATAGAGGGTGCAACATGTCTTTGAATTTTGTTTTCAGTATGTGAGGTTTTGCAAAGAAATAGAAACATTGCTAGCTTCTTTGAGCAAGCATAAATTTCGGGACTAATGGAGAGAAATATTATGGCTGTAGAAGTTATATGTACCTAAATTCAATTGATTTGCATTTGTGTTATCTTGACTCTATATTTCATTTCCTATCATGTCTATATTTTGGAACCACTAACGTCTGCGTCGATTCAGAAGAATATAATCTGCTGTCTACATAGGTCTGTGTGATTCCTTAAATTCCGGACAACATTCTATTGAGCATGCATTTCATTCTATAGGATACTGACCTTATTCCTGGTAATTACTTACATCATATTGTTTGTATCTCTTCACAATCAAAGTTAGGATGAATGCTTGCTCTCATCTTTTGACAGCAGATTGTTACTACTCACTGGTGCTGAAAATTTAGCATTAATCTCTAGAAGACATGAGGAATTGCCTAGAATATTTTTCTTTACTGACTATAATTTCTCAAATTTTTTTTGTCCAAATTGAGACCTACCACTTGGCAGCTCTCTTAGATAATTAGTTTATTTTTACTCTTTACTTGGTTATTGATGTAATTAGAGAGATGAAAGGGGAGCAATTTAGTTACCATGAATCTATGTTGGAGAGAAACACCACCTTCCTTGCTGATACTAACATCATACTATATGTGGATCATGATAACCAACATTTTCACTGGAAGTTGCACAGTCTGAAATGCCATCTTATATCCCAGATGATTTATGAACTGAAGAATTGTCATATTCTTCCTTCTGGTCCTTTTGGGACCACTTTGATTTGAAAGACTGATGTTTGAAGATCAGATAGAAGGGATGTCTTTAAGGGTAAAATTTGTCTGGGAACATGCATCTTTAAAAATCTGCTATTATGCTAGTATTTTCTTCTTCCTCTAGATTTGTCTCTTGAGAAGTTTGGGTCTTCCACCCCCCCCCCCCCCTCCCCAAACAAACCCTTTCCAAGTTTTAAATTGGATATCTTTTCATTATTTTTCCTTGCAATGAGTCCTTTCTGAAGAGACAACCACTAGGCTTAAAGCAGACACTAAATTACCAGAAGTTAGCTTTTACAAACCAACTTGAATGGGCCTTTTGGTCAGTTTGTGATACTATTTGGCTGTGTAAGTCTGTGATCTCGATGCTTGCAGCACATGCAGGTTTGTTCTGTTTCATGACCTTTGTCTGTGGTCAATGACTTGTTGATCCAATTTAAAAATGAACATTTATTTTCTATTGTTCTTGTCATTTTCATTTTGGACGGCTCTTGTTCTTGTAATTAAGTTGCATAATTTACATTAATAATTTAATTGTGATTACAAATCAATCAAGACACCCTATACATGAACAACCTCTAGAGAAAACTAAGAGAGTTGTTTAGTTTTTGATAATATTATAATTACAATATTATATAAGATGATAAGATTACAATTATGATTTGACATTAAATAAATATAACAGGACATCCAACCCTTGGTGACCTAGTAACCATCCTCTTGAATGAGTAGGTTAGGATATAATGTCCATTCGTGACCTAGTGGCCATCGTATTGAATGAGTAGGTTAGGATATAATATCCTGAGTTCTATATTCAAGATTTACTTCGTCTCTCCAAAACAAATTCCCTTATGTTCAAAAAATAATAATAAATAAATAAATATAATGCGACATTGAGCGAATAGATACATATAATATTGTAAATGAACACTTAAATAAAAAAAATTAGTTATATAATAATATATTATGATGTCAGATTATAATATCATATAATATTGTAATTATAATATTTTTATTTAATTTTTTACCCAAAAAAGGAGAAAAAAGTTGAGATAGTTGAAATAACAATTGATGCACATGGGATTTGAACCCATAGCCCATTGGTTTTAAGGTCTTTTAGTCAATTCTTTCGACGCACCAAACCAAGATATCATTTTATATAATCGATTCTTTTGAATCTCTATAAATGGCAAATAGATTGATATTTAGATATTATGCATTTGTACTACATTTTAAATTTGTAGGAGTTTGGTATTGATCCTTGCTTCTATTAGCCCTCTAGTGAGTCATAGCTATTCAATTTTCCAAGTATTGATAGCTCCAAGTTGAATAAGAAAAAGGTAGTGCTAATTCATTGCATGTAATTGGTTTGTTGAGCTTTCAATTTTTAGGTGGAAATTTTGTTGGGTAGGTAGTGTTGCAATACCCTCATCATACCATTTTTTTTCCTCCCCCTTGATTTGCAATTAACCCAAAAGTACTTTTTTCATAGCAAAAGCAAAAACCCAATTGCACTTTTGTACAGGCATGACTAAACACCCTAATAACAAATAATTTCTTCTCTGCCGTTATCATTTTTGTGAAGTTTGCCAAACAAATCAAACAGCAACCTGTGGAACCTAGAAACAACTTTAACCTTTCTTTTTGAAAGCTTTAATCTTTCTTTATGTCTTGGTTGGTTGGGCTAAAGATTCTTAGGGGTGGCCCTGAAACCTAAAACATGATTCTTCTATGACAGTTGGCTTGAGTTGAATAACAAACAACCATGTTTGGAGGCTTTTGCTTTTGTACAGCTCACTTGCACGGCAGTATCATTTTAAAAAATAAAATGGAGAAATCAAAGTAATATTAGTTTGGAACTTGAATATAAAATCTTCTTGTTACACTTAATCATATATAATAAGGAATGGTTGTTTCATTTTCTAAACATCTCTTCACTAAGATTTGAACCAAGACTTCTATTTTCTAAACATCTCTTCACTAAGATTTGAACCAAGACTTCTATTATGGATATAAGCTCTAAAAATGTTGGAACATTTTTACAAGACACCAAAATAAAATTATTTATCTTTGTTTGTCTTTGTAACATGACATAATGCATAAGCATTGAAAAGAGCTTGGATATGGGTTCACAAAAGTTTTGGGCTTATCAAGACCTAACCCATCTCAACTTTGGGCTAAACTTTAGTTAGCTCAACCTCAATTCTAGCTAAGTAAACCCAATCATGAAATTCTTTGCAACAAAGTAGAGGTGAATATTTTTCATATATTGGTCGGATATAAGTTATATTTAATATTTAATTCAAAAATTTTTAGTATAATTTTTTAAACTTAAACTTATCTAAATACTTGAATACCTATATTTGATACTTAATCTAACAAATATCGGGTAATATTTGGATATATATTTATATACTTAGTTTAGATATGATTCTTATCCAAATGGGTAAAATACTTACAAGTAACAGTATACCCATATCCAATGTTCACCGTCGGCAACAAGTGTCTCAAGGTTGAAACATTTTATTGGATATATATATAAAGGATTAACCTAAACTAGAGTAAATTTAAGAAATTTTTATGCCAATTTTTAATCACACATTTTAAAATTAAAAAATATATATTTTATAGAGTAAATTGCACTTTTAATGTGTAGTTCAAATTATAAAACATGAATCTTTTTTAAAATTTAAAAGACTATTTTAAAATTTTAAGTATTGAAATAACTATTGAAATTTTAAAATATATTACTAAAAATTAGTGTAACACTGACACTAATATAACTAAATCTTAACTCTTTTCAAAAAAATATTTAGGGTGACCTTTGCTTTCTCATCAAATAAAAAAAAATGTTTAATTTTTGGATGGTAAATAGCTATCTAGATGATGATATTAGGATATAACTCTAAGATGACGACATGAGGAGATAACTCTAATATTGCGAAGGTTGTTTGTTGGAGCTTAAAAGCAAAGATATAATTCATTGACTAACTCATGGCGCTGCATACGTACTTAATGATAGCACACTTAGGTAAGCATATTGCATAGCATTACATAACACACAACACCAATTTAGACTTGGTAAAATTAGATTTAATTTGAAAGTTTGACCTAATTTATTTATTTATTTTTTGGCGTAATGACCTAATTTATTTATTATGAGTAGATTTATGGGTCTAAAAAATCAACTCAAAGTGATTTTTTTTTAAATTAATTAATTTTTTTAAACTTAAAATGTTGATTATTAAATTTTTAATTTTAAGTTTTAAATATAAGATAAAATTAAATATTATAAAATAGTTATTACTATTTATTAAATTATTAGTGTTAATATTAATTTAATGTATTTTCAACTAAATGATTACTTAATATTAATTTTTTTAAAAAAATAGAAAAAATACAAAAAAACTTTATTTATAATTTTAATTTTTTTAAAAATTGAGTTCACCTGACTCAGTTCAAGAGTAATCATCAATCTACTCCTTTTAATACGAAATTCAAGATCTAAAATGACCCAATTCAATAAATTCAAAATGCAAGATGATTCAATTTGACTTGTTTGTCAGGTTTACACTATTTCATGACATTGCTCATAGATTAATTCATGAGAATGCTTATAACCTTAATATATATACTAGTTACTAAACGAATGATTCATGCTTTATATGAGAAACTAATTCATGACGTAGCCTTAGTACAAGTTCGAGACACTTGAGTTAGGCAAGCTTCATCAATGCCTAAATGATATGATTCCACATTATGATGGAAAACACATATACAAGATTTTTCTAAATTATTTTCTTTCTTTCTTTTTTCTGAAAAGGGCCATCTTAATTAATTTCAAAACCAATAATTTAGAATTACTAGTGCATTACCAATTCCAAATGATTTACTTTCAATTCCTAACAACACATCTATCAGTTTGAGTGAGACACCTCTTTTGTTTAGTGAAATGAAAATGATTGGTATACATTCGGTTTAACACATTTTTTAACATATTTTTTAACACACTTTCGATTTAGTTATTAAAAAAATAATATAAATAAAGTCAATTCAATAGATTTTTGTATCATGTGTGCATGATTGTATCATTAAATTTGTTTGTTTTAAATTTCAGATTAAAAAATAATATTTTTTAATAAATGTGTCATGCAGTGTATTGAATTGAAATGTGTTACTAATCACTGTCCTTAGTAAAAATTTGTGTTTTTAGTATGAACTGCTCAGACAAAAAATACAATCTAAACTATAAAAGTATTTATATGCCTTTTATAAAATTTTTAATATTTTTAAAGTATATTTTTTAATGCAGTCCAAATACGATCTGAAATGAGAATATCCACACTCTATTAATATCACGACAAGAAGTATTTCATGACATTTTCAAAATAAATTTCATAAAGGGACAAATACTTGACCAACACACATGCAGCCTCCCTGGGGATTGTCTGTAAATCACAAAATAGCGTCTATAAATCACAAAATAGCGTCTATGCACATGCTACATGTTCCCCAAGATTCAACCTAATGCATGCAGTCCCTTCCATAGCCTATGGTCGGGAGCAGGATTGTCAAACATCAACGTTATTTCCTTGTCATCTGTGTTTCTGGATTTTATACATGGAAGGTCAAGGGGGTGACCCTGATCGCACCCCGCACCTGCTCGCTTTTCTTTTTGGATTCAATGGATTTTTATATGTAAGATTTTTTCTTCTCTCACTTCTTGGATGCTTTCTGTTGATGCCGATTGCCGAGGCCTCTTGTTTTTGTCGCTTCCTCACCAAAGACACCAACGCCCACCACAAGGAGATCCTAGATAAGACGGGTCTCAACGGGAACAACTATGGTTAAGGCAAAAGGTGCAGATCACCCCCTTAACTCACCTATTGGTGGCAAATCACCCCCTCAACCCATTTCACGCGCATACTACCCCCTCAACTCACTTTCAGTGGCAAATCACCCCCTGGCACCATTCTTCCGTTAGCTTTTAACCGTCCGTTAACCCATCCCTTTTTTGCGTTTGACGTGGCATTTTTTATGCTGAGATGGACAAGCCACCTGGACAAATCATCCAGATAAAAAATGCTGACTGAAGAGTTAAGACAGAGAAAATTAGTGGCTAGTTACCAGCACCGAAGACCGAACCCATGGAAGAGATGATAGAGACCCAGCACAAAGCAAGACTCGCCATTTTTGAACTGGTCAACATGCTAAGCGTTCCTATGTCCCTCAACGCCATCGTCCGCCTCAACGTTCCAGACGCAATATGGCAAGGTGGGGCTAATACCGCTCTCACCGCCTCCCAGATCCTTGCGAAAGTTCTCCCCTCCGGCGGTGGGGATGCCGAGAACCTCCAGCACATCCTCCGTATGCTCACTAGCTATGGTGTGTTCGCGGAGGTACTGCATGATACTGACCGTGCGGAGAGAAAATACTCACTAACTGAGATCGGGAAGATGATCGTCACCGACGCCGACGGTCTTATCGCCACCCCCTGTACTTTTATTTTGCACGTGTATTACATAACACCACCAAAAATCCGAAATCAATTTCAAAATGTGCCTCAATTATGTTTTTCTTTTTCTTTTTCTTTTTCTTTTTGACAGAAGAAAATTAGAGCAATTGGAGAAGGAAAAATGGGAATATAAAGAAGTTGAATTTTGAGAATATATATGAACAAAGCACTCATATAGTAAACTATACAAGTTATGGGCTGGGTTGTTCTTCAAGTCTGTTTTTCTTAGTTGCTCCTAACAATTGAAATGTTATCATTAATTGAGTTTAACAAAAAAATAAAGTTCCTGCTAAATCATGGGCATTGGAGGAGGCCAAACAGGAATCAGGAAAATGATCAAAAATAAAAAAAAGGGGTCCTTTATTTAGAATTAGAGGCTCCACGCTTGGCAAGCTGTTTGCAATGCCGTTGTCTTCACTTATGTATGGCTAAGTCACTCATCAGCAAACTTCGGATTCCGCCAAATCGACCCACTTTCGGCCGTCGATCAGATTCCCCTCCCTGATCAGCGCGGTATAGCAACGAACCAGAACCGGTACTGGTTTCATGGATTAAAAAAAAAAAAAAAAGGCAGCTTTTGAGTTTTTTGCCCTTTTGAATTTTCCCTCTAGGGTTCAAGTTCCTCCATTCAAGACAGCAAGCTTTTGTCGTTCTCTTCTTCTTCGGTAATGGGTGTGAAGGAGCAAGGGCGGAGTCGGGTTTCTTCTACCTGTGTTGTATTGACTGTATCCCCAAAATGAGTTGGGGTTAAACTGCTAAAGAAACGTTACTATCTTGGATTATCAGATTGATCTTCAGTTGATAGCTAGCTCTGCTGTTTCTAGCTTGCGGGAGGATGACAAGAACAATGTAAATCTCAAGGCTACATAGCGTCTGGAACGTTGAGGCGGACGATGGCGTTGAGGGACATAGGAACGCTTAGCATGTTGACCAGTTCAAAAATGACGAGTCTTGCTCTGTGCTGGGTCTCCATCATCTCTTCCATGGGTTCGGTCTTCGGTGCTGGTAACTAGCCACTAATTTTCTCTGTCTTAACTCTTCAGTCAGCATTTTTTATCTGGATGATTTGTCCAGGTGCAGCATAAAAAATGACAGACGCAAAAAAGGGGTGGGTTAACGGACTGTTAAAAGCTAACGGAAGAATGGTGCCAGGGGGTTATTTGCCACTGAAAGTGAGTTGAGGGGGTAGTATGCGCGTGCAATGGGTTGAGGGGGTGATTTGCCACCAGTAGGTGAGTTAAGGGGGTGATCTGCACCTTTTGCCGCTTAAATAGTGCTAGTTTAATAATGACTATCAATTTTTAGAAAACCCATCCCCTATGAATGGGTGGTTAATTAAGAAAAAATTGTTAGAAATTGAAAAGAGGAAGAAATATTTGTGTTTTTTTTGTTATTGTATATATAAAGAACCTATATATATATATATATATAATATTTGTGTTTTTTTTGTTATTGTATATATAAAGAACCTATATATATATATATAT
>BPVZ01000109.1:600064-613083 GCA_020521535.1 Rubroshorea leprosula
AAAAAGAACTCTTTTGATTTTGTTCGTTTTTAATTTTTTTGGGTAAATTTTTGATTTTGTTCGTTGAGGTAAGCAAAAGCTACCATTCTCTCCTGGAACGTAAGCAGATGCAACCGGTGCCTGGCGGTGGTGGCAGCTCCGGTGGTGGTGGTGGTGGTGGTGGTGGTGGTGAACTGAGTCGAGGTGGACTCACCCGGTTCCGTTCAGTTCCAGCCACCTGGTTAGACGCACTTTTTGAGGAAGACGAAGAGGACCCTTTAAAGCCCAACCAGTGTTTGACTCAGCTTCTCACTTCCCCTACTGTCACGCCTGCAACTCGTAATTCGGGGCCGTTTGCTACCTCCGCAGCCGATCCGGGACTGTTCGAACCATCTGGTTTTCAGAGGCAGAACAGTTCTCCAGCTAATCTTATTGGGAATTCTGATGGGTACTTCTCTAACTATGGAATTCCGTCGAATTATGAGTATTTATCTCAAGGTGTCGATGTTTCTTCCCCAAATAAGCGGTCGAGGGAGGCCGATACTCAACACCCATCTGCAAAGTTTCAGTCTCAGTTGGTAAAGTATTTAATCTATTCTAAATTTGGAGCTGATACAGTTTTTTTGTTCTTGTAGTTTTGTTTGATTGAATTCATGTTTTTGCTCTCTTTTAATTGATGTCAGAAGAAAAAGACATGTTTAGATATTGATGTTATTTGAATAAAAGTCAACTATGCAAATTGGGTCTTATTCCATTTAGCTATTTTTGGTAATAATTTACTCCATTTAGCTAAACCATATGAACTTGAGTTCATATATAGAGCTTCTAATTATCATGTCTTTTTTTTGGATAGAAAGGTGAGCAAAGTGGAACATCAAATTTGATGGATGTGGATATGGAAAGGATTTTGGAGGATTCAGTACCTTGTAGGATTCGTGCCAAGCGGGGTTGTGCTACACATCCTCGAAGTATTGCAGAGAGGGTAAGTCCAATTTTGTAGATACGTTGGTTAAATGTTATATTTCTGTTGATAACTATAAAGTGTTGCTCTATAATAATTCAAGCTAAGCATCAGTTTGTCACTTTTGTATTTGTTAGGTTCGGAGAACACGAATAAGTGACCGCATCAGAAAGCTTCAGGAGCTTGTGCCAAACATGGATAAGGTAGACATGGTCCTCATAAGCTTTAATGTAACAAGTTGAAGTTTCTAAAGGGAAGGGAGAAGGCTTTTTGGAAGTTTTTTTTTTTTTTTTCCTTTTGATTTTAACTTTAGATGGTCTCTTTTGGGAGGGGTTTGCTACAAATTAGCAATGCTTTAGCCATTTTCCTTTTCTGTATCAATTATAATGAAATTATGGTTCATCCATTGGTGCTTCTGTGGTTGGTTAAAGCATGACTAATCTTATTAAAACAATTTAAGAAAAAGTGAAAGTTTCTGTTTCTGTGTAGAAATTATGAAGATTGCAAAATTACATTACTAGAAATTTCTGAAATTGTAATCTTGATCAGCAGAATTGTTTCATAAGCTTTTATTGTTGGACTGTTGACATTATGTATATTTTAGTCTTTTGTGAAAGATGTCATCTCCTAATATTGGCAAAAAACGTTTTATGACTTCATTTATGGACTGCCTATTTTGAATGTTTCGAATTTTAAAAACTTTATCTTACACTTCTTTGATTACTCTAGTTTCTGGTTGTCACTTGCAGCAAACAAATACTGCAGATATGCTAGAAGAGGCAGTGGAATATGTTAAACATCTTCAAAGGCAGATTGAGGTACTTCTTTCATTAGTCTTGCTGAATACATTATCATATTGTTCTTAACAGGAATGCTGTGTTGATGAAAATCGAGAATATCTTAGCCTTGTTTTCTCTTCTCTTCCCTCCGTGTCCAGTATTCTGAAGTTTTTCATCATTTCCCTCACATCTGTTGGTATTTGTCAGAATGATTCAGTTTAACAGTAAAATGTACTGCTGTAGATCTAGAAAACTCATAGGCTGGAAAACTTGGATGTTGGCAGGAACTTAGAGAGCATCAAAGGAAATGCCAATGCAAAGCTAAAGGATTGGAAGAAGGTACCTAAAACTAAAAGTGCCTACCCACCACTCAATGTAATTATCGGATTTGTAGTCATCCAATCAGGTTCATTGTGGTTGCTTTATGATAAAGTTCTCCTGAAGATTCACATTTCAATCACAAGACTCACCATCTACTATGTTGCATCCTTCTTCAATATTGAAGTGATGGCTACTCATGAAGTTACTGATAAACATAGAGTTCATGATAAGGACTTCCAATTCAGTTTTGCTAGTTCTCTTCCTCAGAGGTGCTTGTTGTTTACCTGTACAATATTGTAGACAATAATATTTATCTCTTTAAGTGCTACTTTGCTAGTTTTTCTAATTAAGATATTTGTTTCCCTTGATTCTTGCTGTGTACCCCATTGTATCCTAGTCCTCCATTAACATTTTAAGTAGTTATTTGATCAATAAAAATCTCTGCTGGAGATTGAATGTTGTTATTATTGTTAGTTTTTAGGAATGTAATGTTACCATCTATGATATTGATTCTTGATAGCTTTTATTTAATTTGGTCATGGCTGAGAAAGAAGGTATCAGGTGAAATTTCTCGATTAGTTAGGTGAATTCCATACTTTGGCGTAGCAGCTGCACCTATCAATCTGTTTTATGTGTCTGTTTTGAGCATTTTTAAATTTTTCTCATTTGTTTTTTATTATTATTATGATTACTATTATTATTTTATCTTGGGTTGAACAATTAGAGGCAATTTTCTCCGAATAGTAGAACTACTTTTAACTAGATAGGAAAGAATTACTTTTGAGTGGTGTATAAATTGGTTTAGAAATCCTTTTTTGGCTGAAAAAAAAAGAAGAACTAAGATTACATTGAAAATGTGCTTGGTTTACTCAAATCATACTTTTTTTTTCTAGTGTACCGGAATTTGCCTTGGCATTACTTTTCTCACATTCTCATAACAATTTTCAAGAACTTCTGCATTTTGTAAATTTCGCTGATTGCTTTTTGGAGAGGAACTGCATGTTCATAATACGTAACATCTCTTGAACCTTTTCTTACCTTACTTACCTATTATGCGATTTGAATTTAAAATATTTTATTTTTAGTGGAGGATATGATCATTAAACTATTTAGGTCATTAGTTAATATGTAATTTTTTATATTAAAAAAATATTAATATAATTGCAAAACACATATTGATAATTTTATTTGATGAATGAATATTAAATATGAGTTTTATCTATATGAGAAATAAAATGTAAAAAGGAAACTATTAACAACGTTAATTGACGATAAATTTTAATAATATGAATCATTATTAATGTCATTTGTTTATTGTGAGATTTACAATGATAAAATCATTATTAATTTAAAAACCATCAATTCACCAAAAATTTAGTTAAAAAAAAAATATTGTAGGAGGGAGTATTATTAGTATTATTTTGGTTGGGTAAGAATGACTTTAACTTTATTAGAAATATATAAGGAAATTTCTTCTGAAAAAAGGAAATATAAGTAAAATTCAACAAATTTTCTTGTCAACCGGTAGAAAAAGTTTATGAATATATATGAAAAGACATAAATAATAATATTAATGAATTATGTGCATAGATAATTCATTAAAGATTTTTAAATGTTTTTATACATATATATTTTTTTACATTGGGATTGAAAAATATATATTTTTATTTATTTTTATATAATTTTTTAAATTTTATTATAAATTTATATTAACTATAAAAATTAATTTTTAATTTATTAATTATTTAATTAAACACATCTTTTTTTTTGTAGTAACTTTCTATTATTTAGTAATTACATTATATTTCGATTAATTTAAAATCTACTTATGTATGATCCTATTAGGGAAAGTTCTACCAAAACTTATTTTTTCATTCACAATACTCGAACTCGAAATCCGATATCTTATTTAAAAGAAATCGAATCCTTTTCATTCGAATCAATAAATTATTGATAACACATCTATTTATTTATAATATTAAATACATTTATCCATCTTTATTGTATCCAAAAATTGATCCATCTTTTTTTTTTTGGGTGAATTTCTAATATTATTTTCAATTGTATTGCTTTCTTAATTTGGTGTCACCTCTTTCTCCCAATTTTCCCATCGCTGCGCAAGGAAGTGCTCAATAACAGGGAAGTCGGCCGACCCCCACCGGAACTCCTTGTCGCTGTTGAACTCGACGCCTTCATTTGTGTTCTGTATGCTTCACCGGAAAAACAATATCGGCTTCAACTTTATTGCCCGGAGCAATGTTCCCGGAGAAATCAAAGCTCAGAGATTTCAATAACCTCTCAAATGCCATTGCTTTATCTAAGCTCCAGACTTCCAACAGTCTCTCCAGGAAATCATTCAGTGCTTTGGCTCAAGCTATGCCAACCCCACAACAGAATTACCCTCATAATTGTCTGCAATTCTCTTTCGACTCTGTTACTTACACGAAATTGATTCAACACTCTGTTAAGTCTGGGTCTCTCGTTCATGGCAAGCTGGCTCATGCTCGCATGATCAAAACTGCTTTCAAGCCTTGTCTCTTTCTGGTTAACAATCTTCTCAACATGTACTGCAAGAGCGGTGAAATGGGTCTTGCTCACCGAGTGTTTGATAAAATACCAAAACGGAATATCATCTCGTATAATTCATTAATGTCCGGGTACACCCAGATGGGTTTTTATGAGGAGGCCATAAATGTGTTTGCTGAAGCGAGAATGTCAGGTTTAAAACTGGATAAGTTCACTTATGCAAGTGGGCTAAGTGTGTGCTCTCAAACTGAGGATCTTGATTTGGGCAGGATGGTTCATGGGTTCGTTGTGGTAAGTGGATTGAGAGATAAGGTATTAACAAGTTCGCTGATTGATATGTACTGCAAGTGTGGAAGGGTTGACCAAGCAAGATATTTATTAGAGACTTCTAAGGAATTAGATAGTGCTTCCTGGAATTCCCTGATTGCAGGTTATGTTCATAGAAATGAAAGTGAAGAGGTGTTGAAACTCTTAATAAAAATGCATCAACTTGGAATGAGTTTGAATCCTTATACAATGGGAAGCACTCTAAAGGCATGCTGTATGAATTTTAATATTCCAGAGGCATGTGGACAAATGTTGCATGGTTGCGCAATCAAACTTGGGTGGGATTCAGATGTTGTTGTTGGGACTGCATTGCTTGATATGTATGCAAAGACTGGGGAACTGAATGATTCGATAAAAATTTTTGAACAAATGCCTAGTCATAATGTTGTCATGTATAATGCCATGATTTCTGGATTTATCCAAACAGAAAGTATTAGGGAAGAACAGGCAAATAAAGCCCTTAACCTTTTCTCTGTGCTGCTAGGGGAGGGACTGAAGCCCTCAAGGTTTACATTCTCAAGCATACTCAAAGCTTGTAGAGCCCTTGAAGCTTTTGAGTATGGAAAGCAAATCCATGCTCAAATCTGCAAGAACAACCTTCAGTCTGATGAGTTCATTGCAAATGCACTGATTGAGCTGTATTTGTTGCTGGGATCTACTGAGGATAGTTTGAAATGTTTTAGATTAACCCCCAAGCTAGACATTGTCTCATGGACATCCATGATTGCTGGTTATTTTCGAAATGGGCAATATGAGAGTGCATTGACACTGTTTCATGAGCTGCTGTCATCTGGACAAAGACCAGACGAGTTCATAATATCTAACATGTTAAGTTCATGCGTGGATCTAGCAGCTGTAAGATTAGGTGCACAGGTCCATGGATATAGTATTAAAAGTGGCATTGGAAGCTTCAGAATAGTTCAAAATGCACAGATTTGCATGTATGCAAAGTCTGGAGACTTAGATTCTGCTAATATAACATTTCAAGAGACAGAGAATCCAGATGTTGTATCTTGGTCTGTTATGATCTATAGCAGTGCACAACATGGATGTGCCAAGTATGCATTGAGGCTCTTTGAGTTGATGAAGGATTATGGGATTGCACCTAACCAGATTACTTTCATGGGAGTTTTGTCTGCTTGCAGTCATGGAGGGCTGGTTGAAGAAGGATTACGGTAACCAAGAAATCATTTTACTCTTTTATTTTGTTTTTATTTATTTGTGCACATGTTTGACACATATGTTTCTTGTTATGATTGTTAATATTTCTGGAGGGCATTTGATTATGGAACATTTGGATACTTGTATATTGATTAGCCCTTTTTAGCTGTTCTTCAACTTAGATTATTTCTTGGCTCTGGGCTTATCTTTGAAAGGGTCTAACATTTTGTGCAATGACAGATGCTTTGAAATGATGAAGGATCACAGTATGGAAATGAATGTTAAGCATTTTTGCTGCATTGTTGACCTCCTTGGTCGTGCTGGAAGGCTAGCAGATGCTAAAAACTTTATTCTGAAATCTGGCTTCGAGGACAACCCAGTAATGTGGCGATCATTGTTGAGTGCTTGCAGGGTCCACAAGGACATGGTCACTGGGAAACAAGTCGCAGAGAGAGTAATTGCGCTAGAACCTCAGGCTTCTGCATCCTATGTGCTTCTTTACAACATATATAGTGAAGCTGGACTAGAAGCCTTAGCTGCAAGAGTTAGAGAACAAATGATAGATCGAGGGGTTAAGAAGGAGCCGGGCCTAAGTTGGATTGAGGTCGGAAATAAATTTCATTATTTTATGGTGGGTGATAGATTTCATCCCATGAGCGAAATGATTTATGCAAAGTTGGAAGAATTATTAGAGAAGATAAAGAAAATAGGTTATGTCAATGAAAGGCTTGTTAGTGGTGAAACAGGACTTGGAGGCAACTCAGTGATAAACTACCACAGTGAAAAGTTAGCTGTGAGTTTTGGACTTATTAGCTTACCAACATTAGCTCCAGTTAGGGTAATGAAGAACTTGAGAGTCTGCCATGACTGTCACACAGCAATGAAGCTTTTATCCAAGGTGGAAGGGAGGGAAATAATCCTTAGGGATCCAATTCGTTTTCATCGGTTCAGGGAAGGCATTTGTTCTTGTAGTGATTACTGGTAGAAGTGGTTGCTGTGAGGTTAGATTTTATATGGTTGCTTCCTGCAACCTGAAATTGCTTTTCCACTGCTACAAGCCCAAAAGAGAATGAAAATTGACTTCAGTTGCACTGATTTGGGGAACAAGGGATGAAGTATTAAAGAGAAAAGCAACCATTTGAAATATGATAACTTCTATGAAGAAGCAGTTTCAACACCAAAGAATGTGTCACTATAAGCCAAATGACTTGAAAGTGATGTTTGTATCATGACCTCCATTATTTAGCTATCTTCACTGGAAATTTATATTTCATTCGAAATCAAGGTTGTCTCTCACCAGATTCTGTGTCTCAATAATTTTAGTTTCCCAGTTATCTGAAACTTCTCTTTTAATATGCTTATGGATCACACTCTTCCTCTCTATTAATTTACAGTGTGCAGGCATAAGAGCTTATAGAGCCCACTTGATGTTGACAATGCAAAAGTAGTGCCCCAGTGATGAGGAGAACAACAATTTTCCTATTAGAAGGTAACTTCTTGCTAATTTCTTTGATTAATATTTGTTTGTCTGTCAGCCAAAAAAAATATTGGTTTGTTTATTCACAATATGTTGGAAATGAAATGCATATCTGTTAAGTGGTGGTTTAGTTGTTGAGAAATCTGGGAAGAATATAGTATCAGGACCAGCTGTTCATTCTATGGCATTGGGTATGTCAGAAAAAAGATGAGAGATTACAGTACTTATATGCTAGTTATTTGTTATGGTGATGGGATAGGACATTTTGGAGTAACAACCACTGCTGATGATAGGATGATCAACATACTGAAGAATAAAGGTGGTTATCAGTGTTTACAGTTAGCCCTTATGGTCAAGCTGTATCTGTCAATTAGGTGACAGTAATCATTAACAAATCACTAGTGACAATTTCTAGTAATTGATGATGGGCATTTTCGATCTTCTATCTCTATCTCTATCAGGTTTGACAGCAGTCCTTTTATATGGAGCAATCAGTAAACAGTGATTAGAAAGTAATATAGTTGGTCAACAAATAGTGATAGTTTAAACTAATTTCAAAATTTGATTTTGCTTCTGAAGCAAAACAACTCTATTCTTTGAATCAAAGCTTTAGCTTTCTGTTTATTAGGAGAATACTTTGTGCTAATTTGTTCTTTCACAGTAATGGACATACATAACAAAGTAAAGAATTTCATTTTTCTTTTCTTTTCCCATAACATTGTCTTTGAAATAAATTGAGTGTCATAGATATAAACATTTAAGCATTTACCTGTTTGTTCTTCTCAATTGTATTGCTTTATCTATCTAGTCAAGCAATATGGTGATATGATATAGGATAGATGTGGAATTTCTGCAAAGTGGAAGAGTAAATCTATGCTCATTTTAAAATAAAAATAAAATTCATCCTACCGATATAAAAGCTAGGACCTGGATCTCAAATACTAAAAATGATCTTTCCTTAGTTGTCACTTCTAATTATATGCCATAATTTCGTTAATAAGAAAGCTAAGATCGATAAGAGTCTTATGATTTAGGATTAGCAAATATAGACAGCTTGTTTTAGAATGAGCCGTTTGGACGCTGTCTCCAATCATCATTTGACACGCGTCTTGTTAGTGAGAAATCCATGAGTTGTTCAGTAACAGGGGTAGACTATTATGGTATTTGACCATATATGCTAATAATCTGTATATACATCTCTTAAACTTTTCTCTAAGGGTGCAATCCCTTCTTCCACATTCTCAACCATGGGTAGGAAGAAGGTCAAGCATGAATTGATTCCTAATGAATCTATCCGGAAAGTGACTTTCAGGAAAAGAAAGGCTGGTATGCTGAAGAAGCTAAGTGAGCTTACAACTTTATGTGGGGTTCCTGCTTGTGCTGTTGTTTTCGGTACTTACGATACTCAACCAGATATCTGGCCTTCCCCTCAGGAGGCGTGCAACTTGCTTGAGCGGTTGAAGAATCTGTCTCCAAAGAAACAAGGTAAGTATATGCTGGACCAAAAGGTTTTTCTTAGAAGTAACATATGCAAGTTGGAAGAAAAACTGGAAAAACAGAGAAAGAAAAACCAAGAGCTAGAGATTGAGCTGACTTTGGCAGGTTCCTTGCCAATTGAAAATGAATGTAATTGGAATAACGTGGGGCATCTGGAAGAGATGCTTGGTCTTTTGAAGGACAGGATTAAGTCTGTTACCAGTAAGATTGAGGACACAAAGGCATCTCAAATCTAAGCAAGTTGTTGTTTGATTATGAGAAGAAAATAAATTAGAGTATTTCTCTGAATAGACATCTTTCCTGAAACAATGGAAGTTTCATTTAGTTTTTCTTTATTTTGGCAATTGATTTGATCATGTTTGGCTCAGATCTGTGATCTGAATATACTTTCACCTGATTGTTGAATAATTATAATTTTCCTCTATTGTTTTACATGAATAAATGATTTTCATTTATGATGGTCTCAACATTGTTGTCCAGCAGCTGATCGAAAAAAAATAAAAGCCATTGTTGTGTAGCATTTGGATAGTTTCAACATCCCCATTCCGTTATTATGCTGTTCCTTCTTCATGTCATTAATTGTTTGACACTGCATTATTTTGGGGTTTTAATTGTTTGATCTTATGAATTGTCCTAGATCTGATATCATTATTGTTTGACGTTAGTATATACTTATTGTTCACATGAATTGCTGTTGTTATCAATTAACTTGGATTGCTTTCCTTATAATTGTGAATCTATGTCTTCAAGTTACCTATAGATATGAATGTTGCAGAAATAAGTTAGCTTCTCATGACTGTACTAGCCTTAGTCCAGAATAATTTTTAGTAGACAATTCCACATTGCCTCTGCATTTCCAACACTTAAATTCTGTTTCAAACCACGTTTACAAAACATCTCACTGAAATCATCCTAAGAGTTTTACAAGACAAAGTGTTCTAGAGCTGAGTCTTAGATACTACAACAACACTTAGCATTGAAAGCATTGGTGATTTCAACAGGCTACGCCTAGGCGCTAGCCTAGATATACCAGATGCCAGGTGAGAGCCATTAGAGCCAGTACATTAAGAAAGGATGAGTTTGTATTAAGCCTCTTTAGCCTTTCTCTCAGTTCAGCCATCCTTGATCTCAGTGCTTCCTGCTCTGCACTAGCAGCTACTGCTGGTGATGGTGCTTCAGTGGTGGCAGTTTTGGCTGTTGCATGCGGCTTCTCAACCACCCTTTTTGGCTCAGAGGCAGAGCTCTCTCTTCCTCTGCCTTCCTCCTTCTCCAATCTCATCCTTTCAAACATAGCCTGCATAGGAACAGAACATGTTAAGAGTTCAACATCAGTATGTAGAACCATTTTGGGCATATGGAGTTAAGGTACCTTAGTGGCTCTAGGCTCCAGATACAGGGCATTGAACAAAACCATCAAAAGTGATGACAGAAGATTATAAGCCTGAAACATCTCTGCTTTTCTTGAAAAAACTCAGCTTCTTTGCCCCAAAATATGGCCCAATAGAGCCAAACCAATACCACTAGCCATTACCCTGAAATAAACAGGGGTAAGTCTTGCTCTGTACCAGAGCAAACTGTTGCCTCGGAAGCAGTTCAGCCAACACATAGCTGGAGGCAAAAGTAACCCACATACCCGTTCCATAAGCCGTAGCAAATCCGAGCAGATTTGCTATACCCATCAATGAATCCAACATTACCATGTTCCTCACTAGATCAAGGATCTTGTTTGCACCAGTTTTAGCCCTCTTTGTAGCATGCTCTGTTGTTTCTTTTGCTTCCTTTGCCATCTCTGCTGCATTCTGGCGGACATCCTCTATTTTCTCAGACACATTCAAGGCTATATGACTCCCAATTGTCGTCCCCGTTTCCTTGGCCATATCAATGGCTTCCTTCCCCGCCTCCATGGTTTGCTTCCCTGTCTCCTTGGCTTTACCAATGGCTTCCTTGGTTCCTTCTTTGACATCTTTCGTCTTCTCTTTCACCGTCTCCTTAGCTTTATGTGCCATATGTCTCTTCATTGCAACATCTTCGTGCACCTTCTCCGCAATCTTCTCCTTGGCCTCTTCTGCAGTCTCCGAAACCTTGTCCGTAGCTTTTCCGATTGCATCAGCAAAGCTTGTGTCTGCATTTCCCGAATGCATCACATATCAGCTCACTGGCGGTGTGTCTCCCCCCACCACCACCAGAGGTTTTTCCGTCGGGGGAAATCCCTTGGCCGAGATTCGGAAGCACAGAGGAGGCTTCTTTTATCATCATGTCCTTGGTGCTGTCAATGAAGCCATCATGCTGCTTGTTTGGCGGAGAGAATGAGACTTTGGTGTTGTGTTGGCCATCTTCGTCGTACGTCTCCACGATGATGATCCTGTTGTGATCTTCTCTAACAATAACATCTTCCCCTTCTAGCTTCTTCTCCGGTAACGGCGACCAAACTCCAGCCACCACCAGAGAACCGAGAACGAGAGACAAAGCCAAAAGATTCATCATTTTTGTTTATCTTCTTTGTTCTTAACAGAAACAGAACAATACTAATAAATTATTAATTGGAGCGGAAGAAACTCGTTTTCTTTATATTAAATCTCAAATTCAGAAACAAATGCTAAATTTTTTTTTTATTAATATTTAACGTAATTTGATTTTTAATAATATTTCATATGATTTAATTTTAAATTAATTATATACAGAATAAGAAAAGGTTAATAAAAAGAAAGAAAAAAAAAAGCAGAGCAATATATAAAAAGGAAGAGCACAGAGGAAGATGAAGGAGGCTTGCCACGTGGAATGCACACATTGAATAATTTGACACGTTTGCATTTTATGACGCGACGTGGCCTTCCACGTGGCTGTATATTGCGTGTGTTTCTGTGTTAAACCATTTTTTGCACGAGTGTAAAAGTATTGAGAAATTAATCCTTTATTTGATTCCAACAACTTCATACAAAAATATGTTTTAGTGGAACAAGCTTTAACAGCGTAATGCTTCAGTATCAAACTAAACTCTTTAAGTTTGTTTTGTTTAATGAGATTTAAACTCTTCCCTTCTGTTTGGTTTGTGTGAAATAAAGAGACGAGGATAATATTCTTTCCCTTATTTTTTATTTTTTTTGAATGTTAGAAGTAGGACGGATCTTATATATTAGGTTTGTGAATAATTTCTATTCACTTTAATTTTTAAAAATTATAAAAAAATTTATTTTAAAATTATATTATTTTAATAATTTTTTATTAAAAAAATTAAAATATTTTATTTTTAAAATATAAATTAAAGTATTTTTTTTATCATTTCTTGTAATATATATTTTTTTCATATTAGTTTCATAATGAAAAGTAACATTCTTTTATTGTTTATCTTATTTTATTTTCATATCATATGATTTATACTCAAAATTTTTTATTTTCTTTTTAAGTCATTGACTTCTTAAAGTATTTCATTAAAATTACATAATATTAAAATAATTGTTTTATTAATCTTTAAAAAATAAGAGAAATAAACAACAACCTCTTTGAGTTTTAACACGAAAGATTCTTTATAAAAACGAGATACTTCCCGGATCTCAAGGATATTCTTTTCCCTTATTTGGTTATACTAAAATTATAAAAAGAAATAAAAGAAAGCTGTTTCCTTCCTTCTCTCCTCTCATCTCAAAATTTTTAGTCCAAATAGAAAACTTTGTCCCCTTGTATTGTCCTCGTACCGAAGACAATAAATCAATTGTAACTTATTTCCTCTTTAATATTACCCGTGTTCAAAAACTAGGCAAAAACTACATGTGCCTAAAATTGTTAATACAATAAAAACAATATAATTATAATGCTATATGTTTATAAAAAAATAATTGTAATATTATTAATATTATAAATGTATACTAATAAAATATTATCATATAATTAATTTGTTATTTAAAAAATTACTTATAATATTATATATTTATTTATTTAATAATGTAAATAATATATAAAAATTATATAAAAAATTATTCTTATATTACCACCC
>BPVZ01000110.1:66448-77405 GCA_020521535.1 Rubroshorea leprosula
AGCAAGACCACAAAGAAAAGAATATCAGAATACAAGGTATTGGCATGAATCCAAGTTAATTACAATGATTGGGTAACGTAATATCTTAAAAAAAAAAATTAGATCAACTGGTAATAATTATTGTATTGTAAGGTGGGTTCAAGGTTTTAAGTCTTGTACCATTACTTAAAAAAATTAATTTTTTTAAATATCTTAACTTAATGTGAAGATACGTTCTTATGATCTTTTGGAGAAGGAATAGCCTTCGTTTTATAAGTCTTGGATTGTAGCGGTGATTATATATAATATATTTAATATATTTAAATTTTATTTTAATTAACGTTTTATATTTTATATATTGTTAGAATTATAAGAAGCTAAAAAACCAAAAAGTTAAACTATCAAAAAAACATTTTCGAACGAAATTTTACTCTTGAAATGTACAAAATCTTATCTAAAGACATCCTAACCACCTAAAACAAAAAAATAAAATAAAAATCTTTCCAAAATTTGATTTCATTCTCAAATATCATTTCCTTGTTTGAGAATACAAGAATATTGAACTTGGCAGATTAATTTATGCATTTAATTTTAAATTCATGTAATTAACATAAATGCATGATGCATGGTAATGGACTTATAATTGTTGTTTTAAGTCAGCATGTATAATAAAATAACAGGGGTTTACTCTTGCAGTATTTGATCGACTTCGTAGATTGAGCCTATTGCTCTTAAATTTCTTCAGTAACTCACCCTCAATTATGAAACTTATTTTTTACGTATTTTAGCATTTCTACTTTCTTTATTTTTTAATGTTTTAACATTTCTATTTCTATTATTCTATTCTTATGCCTTTTATAGTAATGTTAATTGATTTTTAATTTACTTAGAAATCAAACAAATTTATGTGATGAAGTCGACACAACTCTACACACTTGAGATTCTTCGCTCTATGTGTAACCAAATTTCAACATTAAAAACCCAACATTTTGGTAAATGTGGAGTGATTGACGCGATGTTTGAAGCTACCAAGCAAGGCATCGTTGAATTCGTCATTGAGCTATTGAAAGTCACCCAACCACTCACTTACGGTAATAACGATGGAAGAAACGTTTTCACGATTGCGATCCAATATCGTCAAGAAAACATTTTCAACCTCCTATATGGCATTCATAAGGCCTGGACAGCCCAAATTCTTAATAAGACAGATGAAGGAGGGAACACCGTGTTACATGTGGCAGGGGAGATAGCTCCTGACTTTCAACTTGCTCGAATCTCTAATTCAGCGTTGCAGATGCAAAGAGAATTACAATGATTTAAGGTTATTATCGTCATCTCACTTGCTTGCTCAACTAGCTTTTTAAAATTATTATTATTATTACTATTTTAATTTTCTCTTATAGATGAAGTGTTATTTGCTTACCTCAAAAGTTTATATATATAGTAAGGGTAACTTATTTATTTTTTTCAAAAATGAAACCTAATTTGTTGTTTAAACATTAATGTGTACTTTTGTTAACCGAATGCAGGAGGTGGAAAGAATTGTTCCAGAATGGTGCAAAGAATCTAAAAATTTTAATGGTGAAACCCCTTATGAAGTATTTTCAAAGAGCCACAAGGATTTAGTGAAAGGGGGGGCCAAATGCATGAAGGACACAGCAAGTTCTTTTCTTATTGTCGGTACTCTCATTGTTACCATCTTGTTTGCTGCAGCTTTTACTCTTCCAGGTGGCAACGATCAAAGTACCGGGTTTCCCCTTTTTTTACCGCGAAGATCATTTATGATATTTATAATATCTGATGCACTTTCCTTCTTCGCTGCATCAACTTCAGTCTTAATGTTTCTGGGAATCCTAACATCGCGCTTCGCTCAAGAAGATTTTCTGGAGTCCTTACCCAGGAAGTTGATCATCGGCCTCTCCACTCTTTTTATTTCTATTGCGACAATGACGGTTAGCTTTTCTGCTGCTCTTTTGATTATACTTCAAGATCGATGGTGGCCAATCATTGCAATAATTATTATGGCTAGCATTCCAGTCGCAATTTTTGTATGGTTGCAGTTTCCCCTCGTTGAAATTTTTGTTTCGACATATGTTCCAAGAATTTTTAACAGAAAAATGAAGCCTTGGCCATAGTGGAGAGCAAGTTGGTTCATGTTTTTGGAACCTAATTAAGTGAGCAGTTTCCCCTCCAAGTTTTGAAATTATTTAGCTTGTTCTTTGGTTATGTTTGTTGGTACTCCCAATTTCTCTGTTTTATTTGGTTGTATTTTCAGATTTTTTGCTTTTAATCATGAGACCGTGGTCCATGTTCCTTCTCTGTGTAAAAACAATATTAGTCATGTTTGGTTATATTTTCAGATCTCTTGCTTTCTTCCTAGCATATAAATGATTGACGTCTTGAAAATGGAGAAATGCGGGCTCATTTAGGATAATTATGCATTACAAATACTAGAAAGACAAGCTAATCGAAATGATATGATACTGAGATGAAAGAACAACTAAAACAATTTCTTGTTACATCTAAAATAATTCTAGAGAAATAGTCAGTAATTGAACAACTATTTATAATGAGAATACCGACCGAAAATAGCCATCCACCAATTTTTTACCTATATTTTTTCTTCCACAATTCATGAATTCATATCTTACAGATTCGTCGTTGGTTTTGAAACACGCCTTGTAACTGATCGCATGGCCACAAACTCCTGCTGCTGAAGGATGAATTCCAACCTGGGGAAGATTGTTGAAAAGACAAGCACAGAGATACAGGTTGCAACAGACCATAAGAATATATATATTTTTTGTTTGATAAAAGAAGAGAACATAATAAAAAATAGAGAGATTACATTATATCCCTATGTGATGGCATTAAAGCCTAAACCCTAAAGACAGAAGACACAAGCATACCTACAGTACTAGTAGTAGATTTAAGCTATACTCATGCTGAATACAAACAATTAAGTAAAGAAGAGCATCTGCAACTAGAGATTGCATTTGCAA
Organism: Rubroshorea leprosula; assembly: GCA_020521535.1. Classification (NCBI taxonomy): domain Eukaryota; kingdom Viridiplantae; phylum Streptophyta; class Magnoliopsida; order Malvales; family Dipterocarpaceae; genus Rubroshorea; species Rubroshorea leprosula. The sequence continues at coordinate 69,430 of BPVZ01000110.1, forward strand.
TAGTTGTGTAGGCATATGCAGAGCTACAAAATTGTAGAAAATAAAGTCACTATAAGCATTCTAAGCTTCTTAACATTCTCACCTATTTAGCCAGCTTCATGGGGAGAGCAAGGGAGTCCGGCAACAACAGTCCCCAACCTGCAATTGCCACCCTGTCTATTCTTAAAGATCAACCAACAGGAAGGGCACAGTCCTCCTCCATGCAAGTGCAAGGCACCCCTACAGTATCAATAAGTATTTGTGTTCTTTCATTCTCAGTAGGATCAGAACTAATCTTCCTTTGACCATGGGTATTCTCTATCTTGCTCAATAAGGCCTCAGTACCACGTTCCATTCATCTCCATATGCTCTCAACCTTGTTCCCATCTCTTCCAGTCTCCTTTAAGCCTTTGTTGCCAAACTCCACTAGAGCCCCTTTGCTGGCTTGAATACCATCCTTCCCTTGCAGCATACAGCCAGTTTCACCAACAAAATCCCTTCCTTCCTCTATGTGGCTGCCATTGATAGCCATTTATAGCAACCATATTTGGCTCTTCTGGTAAATTGCCACCACAATATTCCATTAGGCACAAGACCTCCCACCTTTCATCCATAGCCAAGATCCACCACATGCCTGATACCCAACCCCCCAGCCAGATGGTATTCACCAACCAATAAACCAACAACTCAAACCAGCACTGTTTTGCCTTGTCAAGGGCTGTTCTAGACCAGTAACCCCAAAACAAATCCACTGCCCCTCTGATGGCAACAAACCCCAATTGTGCAGCATGTACACTTGTCCCTCTGCACCAGAAGCCACCTATGATCCTCCAGGCACAGCCCGATTGAATCTAGCGTGAACCAGTCACTCCTAGCCTGACCACCAGCTGGATCCCATCCTACAAAAACCAAATAGAAGAAAGAAAAAGGGCATTGCCAACCCTCTGCCCCAATCCAAAATTCTACACTGAGCCATAGGAAAGGAGAATTGAAAAAAGAAGACGAAAGAGGAAGGCCCTTCTACCAAGGAGATGTGCCAAAGTGAGGTTCTTACCCATCAAGTAGGAGAAACCCTAGCCACCGGCAAGAGGAATTAACCCAACTAGAATAAATTGTATTCTTCCTTGGATTGAAGGATGATGTGAAAACCAGAATATCACCATTTGCCTGCTCTATTGCTCATTCTTCACTAAGACCAACAACAGAAAGTGGTGCTATGCAGCAAAACAACAAATCAGTCATCTGATGCTTATGAAAGTGGAAAAGAAAACTTTCCGAACAGATTGCATTCTGAGCAGAAAAAGCAATACGGCTAATATGTACTTTCAACATAGAGAACCCAAATGGCAGTTGCCTAAATCAGGTGGGGCAACTGTTCATTACAGTCGATGAACTTCATTTTATATCAGAGGGGCATCATGTAATAATTATATATATCCCTTAGAAAATTATGATAAAAATTGCTACCACCAAATATAAAGAACAATGAATACTTGGATTTCTTGCAATCATTAGAACTGAGAAATATATATTTTGCTCTTGTTTTGTGAAATTATCAATAATCAAATAAAATGAGAGGCATGCTCCAAACCATACAAACATTACCTAAAAACAGCACAGGGTATGTTGTTGTAGTCTGGTTTGCTGGGTTGTCCACCAAACATAGTTTTCTACAGGCAATGCATTTGAGATTGTTAAATGCATCAAATATTAAACAACCATATAACATTTAATACAGAGAAATATAGGAGCTCCAAACAGAATAAAAAAGGCAAGGCAGGTTCCCTCCATTAATCCTACAGGTGTAAGATTCAATCTATTTGCAACATCAACATCACCAACTGCCCATACACTGGATATGTTGGTGTGTGAGTAGTCATCCACCTGCAAAATAAAGGGAGAATCAGTCTCAGTAATGCAATCATCTTCCATGTTGTATAAAATCTTTCCATATAGATTGCAATTTTAACTTGAGCTGATACAAAAGGTAAAACCATCAACATTAAAAAGATAAAGGCCTGTAAAAAATTTTAGCCTAAAGTCATTTTATAGCCACTATTTCTTTTTAAAAGAATAAGAGAGAATCATATTAAGTTTCCGTGCCCCTATCCAGAAACAATCAAACCACTTATGAACATTTTGAAAGGAACAAAGCAGAATATCAGAACTCATTCTGTTTGTGAAATTTAATCAATGAAATCAACAACTTTTAAACAGCATCATTTATAGATAATGAAGTGAGTGTATGTCCACCCATTTCCTAAAGAAATTAACAGAATGTTAAAAAATAAGAAACAAATAATTGTCAGTAACCTTAATAGCTCCTGTCTGATCAAGTTCAACCCCCACAGCTCCAAAATTCAACCTCTTTGTATCTTGAATCCTGCCTGTACATAAGGTGAAACATTCATAACATGGACATGCCAAACATCTAGTTCACAAAAATGAATGGCTTTATCATACATCACTATCAAATGCAACAGCATAATAAAATAATCTTAAATGGATGAACTGAATGACATGGACAGATAAGAAGAAAAGAGAATTGCTCTGGAACACGAAAAGGGGATGGTAATTACCAGTGGCAAAGAGCACTACATCTGCCACCAATTCTTCACCGTGATCAGTAATAACTTTAATGCCACCCTCTGCTTTAATCAATTGAATTCATACATATTACGTCTAGTATAAGTCTGTGTAAATAAATAAACAAAAGATAAGAAAAGTTGCAAACTTAGATATTGCAGGGAAGTAAAAAAGCAAGGCAAGTAAAATGGTACCTCTCACAAATTTGTCCTTGGATGCAGATTAGTACCCCTTCCTTCCAGATTTCTTGCAACCACTGCCCTCATTTCATCATCAAAATCTCTGTGGCACACAAGAGATATATCAATGGAAGCTAATCTTGTGATGCTTCTACAGATTTTCTACATCAATGGAATCTAATCTTCTAATACTTCCACAAATGTTATTGAGCCTCATTTCATATCTAGTAACATTCGAGGTAATCATTATCTATATCCTTGAAGCCACTAAGAAACATCTCCAACTACAAATTTGTTATGATATGCCAGTACAAACAAAACAGAACATACAAAGTATCAGAACAAGTTTTTCAATAATTTTAAGCAGCACCAATGGTCTAGATAATGCAGCATACTTTAACTCCAAAATTTGCTGAAAATCTAGCAGCACGAACGCTACCACTTCCGGCTCCAATCATAAATAAGTCAAAGTCATAATGAGTGTCTCCTTCGTTTAGCATCTTCCTCGCCATGGTTATAGAGTAGTGAAAAACTGACAACACAAACTTATGCCACACATTCCTCTACAAATTTGTCCTCATAATCTTCACAGCATAGAAGGAACCCACCCCTTCTACCAACACCGACGACGGCCACACAAAACATCCCGTGCCCAAACAGCCAAGCCTGACGCAGCCAACAAAGAAACAGAAGAGATAGGAAGAAAATGACAACGAATGGGAAATAAAACAGAGAAAGAGAAAAGAAGAGTGGCACAAAGATAGATCCAGATTTGGGTTCTCAAATTTCTTCCTTTTTTTCCCATTATCGGTTCTCTCTCAAAAATACCCACAAAAGGAGCGAAAATACATATAGATCTGGGTTCCTTGCTCAACCTAGTGTGATTTTGCAACCAAATCTAATGTAGAAGGAGGAGAAGGAGAGAAAGTCTGATACAAACAGAGGACAGAGAGCCGGTCCTGGCTCTGGTTTCAACAGGGGAGAAGAGGAGTGGTGTTCTAGTTTATGAGAAGGTCTTCACTACAACGGAGCACCACGAACCACGTCAGCCGTGTCCCTATCCACTAAAAACACGCCACGTGGTATTACGGCGTCATCACTTAAAAACAAACTAATTGACGTTTTAACGAACAAAATGGTTTACAAATAATATTTTTATATTATTATTTATATAATTTTTATATTGTTTAAATAATTTATTAATTTATGTAAAATTTATGATATTAAATATATTTATTTATTTAATAATATATAAAATTATATAAAAAATAATATAAAAAATTGTTTCTATGCAAGCACCCCTTTAATGAGCAACGGAGTTTTAGCGAACGAGTCATTAACGGAGAAACGTTTCTTACGCGATGGATAGAGTAGTAATATTTTGTTTCTAAAGTGGAAACATTAGAGCATATTACATTCGATCCTCAATTCTCCTTTCTTTTTCCTTATAATAAGTATGTAATGGTAATAATTAGTAATCACATTTTGTAAAAAGAAAAAAAAAAAGCTAGATGGACACAACAAATGAATTGTCACTTCTCAGTATCTCAAATTTTCAAATTCTCGTATTAGTAGCAACAGTACTTAAAAAAAGCCACAAGCTAGCTTTAAGCTTTTAACACATCAGAACACCTATTCATGTTAGAGAACTTAGAAATAATTCCGTAAAATCTCTAATTGGTCTTTTAACTATTATACAAACTTTTAAAGTTGATTTTTTTAAACTAAAAAAACTATTGATTTAGGTCTTAAAATTTTTAAATTTAACTCTAATTTGATTATTATGTTAAAAACAGTTATTATATTTCTTCTTTAACTACAAAATACTGTTATTTGATAGTTATATATTACGTTAATAATAAAATACATTAATTATTTTTGTACAAAATAATTAACATAAAATCAAATTTAAAAATTTAAGAAACAAATCAAAATTTTTTTTACTTCAAGAACCAACTCAAGGTTTGTTAGTTGAGGGATTTTTTTATTTCCCTTGGTCCTTTGTTTGTCCTAAAAAAGGTATAAACTCAAATATATAATATATGTCAATATATAAACTCAGATATATAATATATGTCAATAAAACACTAAAACTTAATGTTATGTAAAAAAAAAAAAAATTAGCTTATTTCGACCAAATGCCTAGTGCAATTTATAGTTTTATTTTTAAAGACCAAATTGGAAGCCATATTTCTATTGCTTTTAAAAAAAATAAAAGAAATTTACATACCTTTATCCAAAGCATTAATTTCAAAAATAAAAAATTGCTTATTGGCTACCACACTGAACCTTCAATTTGTAGCTTCAACAAGAAGATCTCTAAATAATTTGTCTTGCCAATTGTAAACCCTAAGTGTATTGTTAATAGCGAGCCCCCACTCGCCTCCAAAACGACGCAACTTAACCATAACAACTAGTAAAGCATGAATTGATTGTACCCAAGGCGTTTTGCTTCCACACCATTAGAGATAGAGATGGAGATGGAGGTAGAAAAGAAGGCAATCTAGTGGGAGAATGAAGAGTTTTCGAGTCGTAAGTTTTGTTTTTTTTAAAAAAAAATTTGATCATTTTTTATCCTCCCTTAGTTGCACGCATCATTAGACTTAACTTCATCTTTAAAACTCTTGTTAGTTTGTTTTAAAGTGACGTGTTAATTAATACCCCGTGGTGTGTGCTTTCAATAGATGAGGAAATGGCTAACAGGGTGCCCCTTGCACGGAAGACTTTCTCCTATTTTACGTAAGGGAGAGGAGAAAATAAGTTTAAACTTCAATTGTAAGAATTCTATTTTAAAAAAAAAAAAAAACTAAAACAAAATCAAAATTGCAGGGATTCTATATATACTGAGGAAGGAGGAAAAAGATGATTACGAGGGCATTGATATAATTTGGGTATTGTATTATACTACTATATGTATTTATTGTAATCTAATAGTAATAAAAGAGTAAATTTTTATATTTAATAGTAATAAATTAGTTACCTACAATTATCAATTCCTAGTTAAGGCTTTAAAATCATCAATGACGTGGCTAAATAGACTAGCGAACTGCTGAAGGAGAGTGCTGGAGCAATTGCTCCTACCATTCCTCAAGTAAGAAATGGCAGAAAGAAAGGCAATATCTCTTCTGAAACTTTTAAATTATCTTAAATTAATGCATGAGTTCTTAAATTAAAAATAATGTAAATGAATTTTTAAATCCCTTACCTCAATAATGTAAGTAAATTTTTAAATCGTTTAATTTAATTGATGCAAATTAATTTTGAAAAATGATTTAAAAATAATTATTTTATATTAACTTCTTATACAACCTTACATGTCATTTAAATAATTGATTTTTTTATTCATTTAAAACATGTTATATTGAATGTATCTAATTCTTCAATAACATATGAAAATTATATAAAAAAATATAAAAAATTCTCTCTTTGAATAAAAAAATTATATAAAAAATTATCTTTATATTACTACCTTTAACTTTTTTAAACTTTTAGGAAAATTATAAATTCTCAGTTGTTTGTAATTCTAACATATGTTTAACAAGAAAAAAAAATAAAAATATTATCTATTCTTCAATTATTAATGTTAACTCAGTATTTTTAAAGGACAATTTTCACAAAATATCAATGTGTTTTTTTAATAAAACGATTAAAAACAAACATAAACAAAATTAAAGTAGTCTTTTCATCAGACCTAACTGAAATAGTCCCTCTTGGAATAGTCTTACTAATTCGGAGAAAGACAAGACTCTGGCGTCTGGGGTCTGGGGTCTAGGCTCGTTCAAGCATGACCCCATATACCAGTTGTCCTGTACTCCCCTTTACATATGCAAAAAGAAAATTCAACTGAACAGAATGGATGAGAAGCCTTAATTGTAATTCTAGCTTATGTTTAGGGAAATCAAGCATAAAGAAATGAAAAATCAAGCCTTTTTGATGAATGGTTCTCTATCAAACACTTCAGCCAAACAAGAAATAGTTCAATTAAAGTTGAGTGGGACAGGTTTTAGTTGCAAATTGGGCCAACATTTAAATAATTTAATAATAATTTATTCTCTAAATAAAACATAAAATTCTAAATTTAAGTAAAAATAAAATAAAGGGGTAAGCAATGGAATGAGAGAGAGTTTTTAATCCAGCTAAAAAATATACTAACAAGTATCCTAAAGGGGATTTTCGTTTTGCCTTCATTTAATTTACTGGAGTCTCTCCATATCAATTTTCTAGTCGAAATAATTGGAAAGGCTAACATTTGCTCTTTTTTTTTCTTTTCTTTTTTTATAATTAATATAAGACTAGGTCCGCACTTGGCCCGAATGGCCAAACAAGTGGCCTTTGGCCACATTGATGCGTCCATTTCCTTGGGCGGATTTGAGCCGCCCATTGTTCAAATATATATATATATAAAAGACTAGGTCCTATGTACCCAAAAAATATAAGACTAGGTGCTTTTTTTTTTTTTTGGTGAAAATAAGAGTAGGTGGTTGAATTGAACCGAAAGACCCAAAAGCTAAAAAAGCGAAAATAACCTTGTGAACAACAGCAGACCATCTTGTTACAAAAGGTAAAATATACGACATTGTGTGGACAATAATGGAAATAAAAAATATGAAGGTGAATTGAAACCGCGAAACCGTGTCTTGTTTTTTCGTCAATCGCGGAAAGAGTTGAATCCTAAGTAGCATATATTGTTTAAACTACACTCGAGGAAGCTCATCTCGATCATCTGCTGATCAAAAAAGAGAAAGCTCATCTCATCCATCTCTTCCATTGTATGTATATATATGAAGTTATTTTTTAATTTTATTTTTTGTTATGGCTTCATAGCATTTTACATTTTTAGCTACTATGTATCCATGCTCTCCTCTTGAGTGATATATACAATAGAGAATTTAAGAGTATTGAAGTCGATCTTGCGCTGGTTTGAATTGATTTCTGGGTTGAAAATTAATTTTTGTAATAGTGATGGGTATGGGTTTAATGTTTCAGAAGGATGGTTAAAGGGGGCTGAAACTTTCTGCACTCCTTATTTTTTATATGTCTCTATTTAAAATTCGTAAGTGTGTGCTTGATGAGATGATTAAGATTTTTAGAGGAATTGTTTCTAGGGATGGTGGGTTTAGAGAGAAAGAAGAAACTTTCTGCACTCCTTATTTTTTATATGTCTCTATTTAAAATTCGTAAGTGTGTGCTTGATGAGATGATTAAGATTTTTAGAGGAATTTTTTCTAGGGA
>BPVZ01000110.1:77505-100623 GCA_020521535.1 Rubroshorea leprosula
AATGCTTTGTTGCGACCTGCACTACTTTTAATTATTGAAAAAGGGGTAGGTTCCAACATCAAGGAGTTCAGCCTTTTTATCAATGGTTATAACAAGTGCAAGTTTAGTTTTCCTATTGAATTAACTATACATTGACTGAAGTATAATTTGATTATAATATCTTAATTATTGACAGGAAAAGAAGATAAGATAACTGAAATATCACATTCTGAGGGGTTGGATGGAGGTAAGATTGATTTGAAGAGATTCCCAAGTAAATTAATTACATCTTGACTGAAGTATAATTTGATTATGATATCTTAACTATTGGTAGGGAATGACATTGTCTCTTTCTGAGGGGTCGGATGTAGGTAAGATTGATTTGAAGAGATTCTCAACAAAATTAACTACATTTTGACTGAAGTATAATTTGATTATAATATCTTAATTATTGGCAGAGAGTGAAATGTCTGCTTCTCGGCGGTTTCATAAAAGTAAGATTGATTTGAAGAAATTCCCAACTAAATTAACTACATCTTGACTTGAGTATAATTTGATTATAATATCTTAATTATTGACAGGGAATGAAATTTCTCCCTCTGAGGGGTCAGATGGAGTTAAGATTAATTGGACGAGTTCTGAGGGATCGGATGGAGGTAAGATTGATTTGAAGAGATCTTGCAATTAAATTAACTGCATCTTAGTTGAAGTATAATTTGATTATAATATTTTAATTATTGGCAGGGAAAGAAGTTGAAATAACTTTGGCGAGGAAAGAAGTTGAAATAACTTTGGCGAGAAAAGAAGTTGAAATAACTGAAATGATTCATTTTAAGGGGTCCGGTAGAGGTAATATTAATTTTAGCAAAGTTTCCTTTAAATTAATTTACTAAAATACATATAATTTTTATTAGTATCTTAATTATCCGCGTTCTCTTGTTGTGGCCCATTGGTGGCCACTGCTGCCCAAAAAAGCAGTCGGTAGAATGCACTTTTGATCTCAGATTCAATACCTCTCAGAACAAATATTAACTTACTAATCTAATCATTTCCTCTGTCAAAAAAAAAAATTATTCACAGGGAAAGAAGATGAGATGACTAAATATTCTAGTTTTGTAGCACTGAATAAGAGAATTTGCGAAGGAAATAGGAAAGCTGTTGAGCAGTTTTTTGTTTCGGAGATGCATCCACTAGGTACAATAATATTATCAGACGACGGCTACACTGCTCTTCATGTTGCAATACAGGCCGGGCAAGATGAGATTGCCGAGGACCTGGTAAAGATGATGTCCGAAACAGATCTCGAAATCAAGACTAAAAGTTTACGTCACACGTGTCTTACCCTAGCTGCGTCAACTGGAAGAACACACGTGGCAAAATGCATTGTTGAAAAGAGTCACAAATTACTTACAGTTGGAAATAAAGGAGGCCATATCCCAGTAAGGGTCGCATGTACTACGGGCCAGAAGGAGATTACACAATACCTTTATTCCGTCACCCCACGCGAAGTATTTCGACCACAAAATGGCAATCATGGAATCAATCTCATGCGGTGGGGTATAGATAACAAGATGTTAGGTAATCGTCCGATCAAACGTTTTTTATTTTATATTGTGTCGTGTGTTAGGGAGACAAGATGCATGAGAGAGAGGAGTTAGTGGCCCGGCCCACTGCCTCCACTAGCCACACTAGACACTAGAGTCTAGGGGCATATATCCTAATCAGAAGATTTTTTAAATTATATATAACATTATTTAAAAATAAATCTCTAAATTTAAATTTAAATAAAAGTTTTACTTGTTTGGGAATATTTTACACAAATAGTTTTATAATATTATATTTAAAAATGTAAATTTATTATTTTTATTTTATTTTATTTTATATATTTTTACTAATATTAATTAATGTTGTATATATTTTCAGATAATTATATATAAAAAAAAAAGGGCTTTGCACAACCCAGCAGTTCTCAGCGAAGCCTTTTTTCTTAATTTTATGATTTTGCTTTCAACTGAGTCCTAAAATTTTTCACCTAACGAGGTTGATCATAATTCATTTGTTTAAATATAATTCGACTGGAATGGAGTGATTGATTGTAACTTTTCTCCTTGTTACTTATAAAACAGATATTTGTTTGGATCTACTTAAGCAGAACCCAAACTTGTCTGTTACTGCAGACAAAAAGTTGCGGGAATCTGAGAGGATGCGGTTATCTAAGAAATTGCGGGAATCTCCTATTCTTAAATTGTCACATCAACCTTCAATATTCTTTAGTGGATGTAAGCTTCCATTTTGGCAAATGTGGATTTATCACTGTGAGTACGAATTCCCTTCAAATTCATATTCTAATCTTTAAGTTTTATTCTTTTTTGGCTAAATATATTGGTATAATCTATCCATTTGCGGTATGTATATGTATTGAAGGGCTAAAAGTAAAGTTACCGACGACTTCGGCTGGTGAAGTACGAATTCTTGTTACCCACGATCAAGATCTTAAAAAAAGAAGCATCGATATACAAGGTATTTGTATGTATCTAAGTTAATTACACTAATTAGAGTACATAATATCATTTCAAGAAACAAAAAATCTTCAAAGTTAGATGTACTGATAATAGGTATTATACAGCAAGGTAAGTTTAAAGTTTGAAGCGTTGATAATCACCTTAGAAAATTAATTTTTTACAATTTTTTATTATTTTAATTAACAATTTATATATTTTTAGGATAGTAAAAAAAAAAAAAAAAAAAAAAAAACCCAAAACTAAAGCACCAATAAGTATTCTCAAATGAAATTTTTAGCCTTGCAATGCATACAAATTTATTGAAGACACCCTAATCATCTAAAACCAAAAAAAAAGAGAAAAAAAGATCGTTTCAAAATTTAATTTCATTATCAAATATCATTTCCTTATTTAGGAACACAAGAATGTTAAACTTAGCTAGGATAAATATGTGCATTTCGGATTAATTTATGTATTTAATTTTAAATTCATGTAATGTAATTAACATACATACATAGTAAGCGACATAATTATTGTTTTACGTCAGCATGTATATAACGGGTTTACCCTTGCAGTATTTGGTCGACTTCGTAGATTGGGGTCAATGCTCCTAAATTTTTTTGGTAACTCACCCTCAAACTATGAAACTTATTTTCTTACGTATCTTAGCATTTCTACTTCTATTATTCTATTCTTATGCCTTTTATAGTATATATTAATTGATTCTTCATTACTTAGGAATCAAACAAATTTATGATTTGAAGTTGACACATCACTACGCCCTTGAAATTCTTCGCTGTATGTGTGACCATGTTTCAACATTAAAGAGAGAGTCTCTTCGGAAAAGTGGAGTGATTGACGCAATGTTTGAAGCTACCAAACAGGGTATAGTTGAAATCGTCGTTGAGCTCTTGAAAGTCAGCCAACCGGTCAATCATCGTAATGAGCATAACAGACACGTTTTCATGATTGCAATCCAACATCGTCAAGAAAAAATTTTCAACCTTCTATATGGCATTCCTGATGCCTGGAAAAACCGAATTCTTAGCCGGCTGGATAAAGATAAGAACAGTATGTTACATGTGGCTGGGGAGAAAGATCCCGACTTTCAACATGCTCGAATTTCTAATCCAGCGTTGCAGATGCAAAGAGAATTACAATGGTTTAAGGTTGTCATCTCATTTGCTCACTCAAATATAACATTTTAAATTATTATTATTATTAATTATTTTAATTTGCTTTTATACATGAAATGTGATTTGATTGTCTCAAAAGGTTATATATATGTAACTTATTTATTTGTTTCAAAAATGAAACCTAATTTGTTGTTTTAAACATTAATGTATACTTTTGTTAACCGAATGCAGGAGGTGGAAAGCATTGTTCCAGAATGGTGCAAAGAAGTTAAAAATAAAAATGGTCATACCCCTTATGAAGTATTTTCAAAGAGCCACAAGGAATTAGTGGAAGAGGGGGAGAAATGGATGAAGGGTACAGCACAGTCTTTTATTATTGTCGGTGCTCTCATTGTTACCATTATGTTTGCGGCAGCGTTTACTGTCCCAGGCGGCAACAATCAAAACACCGGATTTCCTATTTTTTTCCACAAGAGATTATTTATGACATTTATAATGTCTGATGCAGTTTCCTTCTTTGCGGCATCAATTTCAGTCTTAATGTTTTTGGGAATCCTAACATCGCGCTTCGCCCAGGAAGATTTTCTTGTGTCCTTACCCATGAAGTTGATCATTGGCCTCTCCACTCTTTTCATTTCTATTGCAGCCATGATGGTTAGCTTTTGTGCTACTCTTTTGATTATGCTACAAGATCAATGGTGGGCAATCATTCACATAATTATGATGGCTAGCATTCCAGTTACACTTTTTATATGGCTGCAGTTTCCCCTCCTTAAAGAAATTTTTGTTTCGACATATGCTCCAGGAATTTTTAACAGAAAAAAGAAGCCTTGGCTATATAGTAGAGAACAAGTTGATTGATGTTTTTGGAACGCAAATGAGCAGTTTCCCCGCCAAGTTGAAATTCTTTAGCTTGTTCTTAGGTTATGTCTGTAGGAACTCCTAATTTTCCTGTTTTATTTGGTTGGATAATCAGATTTCCTGCTTTAATTATGAGACCGTGGTCTATGTACCTTCCCTGTGTAAAAACAACATTAGATATGTTTGGTTATGCTTTCAGATTTCTTGCTTTCTTCCTAGTATATAAATGATTAATGTCTTGAAAATGAAAAAATGAGAGGTCGTTTAAGACAATTATACACTACAAATACTAGCAAGACAAGCTAATCAAAATGGTATGATAATGGAAGGAAATAAACAGATCACATGTTACTGTTATATCTAAAATAATTCTAGAGAAATAGTCAGATATTGAACAACCATTTATAATGAGAATACCAACCAAAAATAGCCTCTACCAATTTTTTACTAATCTATATTTTCTTCCACAATTCATGAATTGATAACTTACAGTCGTCTTTGGTTTTGAAACACGGCTTGTGACTCATCGCATGCTCACGAACTCCTCTGCTGCTGAAGGATGAATACCAACCTGGAGGACACAACTTGCAACAGACCATAATATTGGATGATATAATTATATTCTTGAATGATATTATAGAATTCACATCAAAAAGTATCACCAATCTCCAAAGAAAATATTCAGCTTACCGCCCTCTCAAATTGGGCCTTGGTCACTCCACATTTACGTGCAATGGCAATTCCCAACAGAAAAAAAATATATAAATAACTACCAGGATTTGAAAACACAAGCATGCATACGCATACAAATGAAAATTGAAACAAACAGCACTACACAGAAAGTTGATATGGAAATTTAGCAACGCATACACAAGCCTTCACCGTTTGCAGGCTTGATAACCAAGGTGGAAGATAAGTCACAACTGACCATACAACAACATAACACAGCCTTATTTGTATCTTATATTGAGCAAGCAGAGTGACACAATCTATCATCTAGCCAGGAAAGTCTAAATAATTGGATCAAGAGATAAGTAGAAAGTGCTTCATTGACTAGCACCTTCTACTGGGTTATTTACACACGACTATCTGGCCATGGACAAGCTGGAACTCACATAAAACGAAAAAGATCTGCATGAAACAGCATTATGCGTTAAGTACCTGCATAATCTTAGTGCATTTGCCCCACACATGGATGCCCCAGGAACTTTATCCATCTCAGCATCAACAACTAGCTTCATTATGGTCTTTTCTCGCTGTCTGGAGAGAAACATGAGAGGCACAATTAAATTCTATGAAAACAAAATCAAATATACGAGTCAGACATCCATTGATCTTAAGAAATAATGAATATAATCCATTGATAACATATTTAGTGCAGAATTATGAGTTCTCCTATTTTATGTATGGCATTCTCCAGTTTAAACTTGAATAAGATTGTCCAACCTTAAAACCAATTAGCAATAGGTGGAGAGGCCCATATTATTTATTTATTTAAAAGTCCATAAGTTTCCACTCAATCACTTGATGTGTGATTTTCCTAATTAACAACACTATAACTCATTCATGATATTATAAATTTATCTAGACTGTGTTTGGGTTTAGGAAATCGAAAGGAAAATAAAGAACTAATGGAACATTTGGTTAGATTAAAATGTTGTGCATGCTATTGGTTTGCAGTCCAAAATTAAAACAAAACCCATTGTTTTACTATCTTCATTAATATATTCTTATGCACACAAAATCTTACTGGTGAAATTCAAACAAGAGAGAAAATTTAGTCATATCTAGTATTTTATTTCTCTCTCCTTTTGCTTTCACATTTCAACATCCAAACACAATGTCAGAAAAATAAAATCTCAAATCACCAATACATACCCAGTTACTGTGTTCTTCATTGGATTAACGGATGATGTGCAAACCAGAATATCACTATTTGCCTGCTCTTTTGCTTGTTCTTCACTAAGACCAACAGCGGAAAGTGGTGGTATGCTGTAAAACAACAAATCAGCCATCTGATGCTTATGAGAGTGGAAAAGACAACTTTCCAAACTGATAGTTGCATTCTAAGAAGAAAAAAAAAAACTACGGTAGATATCTACTCTCAACATAGAGAACCCAAACGACAGTTGCCTAAATCAGGTGAGGCAACTGTTCATTACAGTTGAACTTCATTTTAAATCAGAGGGGCATCATGTAATGATAGTCCTCAGAATCTCATGATAAAGATTGCTACCACGAAGCATTAGGAACAAGAATAATTGGTTGAGCTTAGGTTTTAAGGTGGAATTAGGGGATGGTAAAATGGTGAAATTTTGGTCGGATGAATGGGTAGGAGGGAGTGCTCTTTCTATCAAATATCCACGCTTGTTTATGTTATCCACAGGCGAAAATTCCAACGCGAAAGACATGGGAACATGGATCAATGGGAGCTGGCAATGGAAACTATCACGGAAACGTCAATTGCGTCCGTGGGAGGAAGAAATGGAAACAGAACTTCTTGAGACGATCAGGACAGCTCACCCAACACAAAACAAAGAAGACCAATGGTGCTGGCAATTGGAAACCTCAGGGAAATACACAACTAAGTCAGCATATGCTCAACTTTTAAAGGGCGACAATAGACCTGCTGGAGAGTTCAAAAGGATGTGGAAGGCCTCCATCCCACCAAAAGTAAGTGTTTTTTGCTGGCAATTACTTCATAAGAAACTCCCTACAAAGGATAATTTAGCAAATCGTGGAATCTTAAAGGACATTACAAAGCTAGGATGCTGTTGGTGTAATACATTAGTGGAAACACCCGACCACTTGTTTGTTAATTGCAACTTGACTTTTGATTTATGGATGAAATGCTACAAATGGTGGGGAAAGCAATATGTGTTGGGTAACTCATGTATGATGATTCTGGATCAACACAAATGGAATGGGGGCCCAAAAATACTTGATAGAGGGTGGAATATCATCTGGTTTGCAGTGGTCTGGACACTATGGCTGGGTAGGAATGATAGGATTTTTAATGCAAAGGAAGCAAATGTAGACTGCTTTTTTCAACTAGTTCAAACTCGATCTTTTTACTGGGCAAAAAATATTGCAAGAATGGATGGGTTCTCTTTACAAAATTGGTGCGAAAACCCAACCAAATGTTTAAAGAGCAATGTCAACATGAAAGAAAGAGTTTGAACTGGACCATTTTCCCAGGGACTTTAATTTGTTACATTTTTTCTGCAGAAGCCGGTGATTAAGAAAATCGTTTTCACCTGCTAATGTATGTAAGTTATGGGTTGGAATACCCCCAGTATTCCACATTTAATAAATTCTTTTGCTTTTCAAAAAAAAAAAAAAACTTGGACTTCTTGTGATCATTAGAACTGAGAAATATATATCTTGCTACTGTTTTGGGAAATCTTCATTAATCAAACAAGTCAAAATAAAATCAGAGGGGCATGCTCTGAAGGATACAAACATCAAGTAAACACAGAAAGGGGTATATTGCTGTAGTCTGGTTTGCTGGGTTGTCCACCAAAAACAGTTTTCTACAGGCAACGTATTTAAGATTGTTAAATGCATCAAAAATTAAAAACCATATCACATTTAATACAGAGAAATAAAGAAGCTACAGACAGAATACAAACTGCAAAGCAGTTTCCCTCCATTAATGCTACAGGTGTAAGATTCATTCGATTCATAACATCACCAACTGCCCATATACTGGGTATGTTGGTGTGTGAGTAGTCATCCACCTGCAAAATAAAGGGAATCTCAGTCATGCCGTCATCTTCTATGTTGTATAAAATCTTTCCATAAAGATTGCAATTTTAACTTGATCATGCCATTAAATTCAATCATTCATAAAACAAAAGGTAAAAACCATCACTAATAAAAAGACAAAGGCCTGCAAAAAATTTGGGCCTAAAGTTGTTTTATAGCCACGATTTCATTTTAAAAGAATAAGAAAGAATCATATTAGGTTTCCATGCTCCTATCCAGAAACAATCAAACTACTTATGAACATTTTGAAGGAAACAAAGAAGAATATCAGAACTCATTCTGTTTGTGAAATTTAATCAACGAAATCAAAAATTTTAAACAGCATCATTTACGGACAATAAAGTGAGTCAATGTCCACCCTTTTCTTAAAAGAAATTAATGGAAAGTTCAACAATAAGAAACATATAAACAGTCAGCAACCTTAATAGCTCCTGTTTGATCAAGTTCAATCGCCACAGTTCCCAAATTCAACCACTTTGTACTTGGAATCCTGCCTGTGAATAAGGTGAAACATTTATAACATGGACATGCCAAACATCTAGTACACAAAAATGCATGGCTTTTCAGACATCACTATCAAATGAAACAGCATAATAAAATAATCTCAAATGGATGAACTGAATGACATGGACAAGTAAAAAAAAAGAGAGAATTGCTTGGGAACATGAAAAGGGGATGGTAATTACCAGGGGCAAAGAGCACTACATCTGCCACCAACTCTTCACCGTGATCAGTAATAACTTTAATGCCACCCTCTGTTTTAATCAACTGAATTCATACATATTACGTCTGGTATAAGTTTGTGTAATAAATAAACAAAAGATGAGTAGAGTTGCAAACTTAGATATTGCAGGGAAGTAAAAAAGCAAGGCAAGTAAAAGGGTACCTTACTATTGCAAATATGTCAGAGGTGCCTTATTTACACTCATGCAGTCATCTTCTATGTTTTATAAAATCTTACCATAAAGATTGCAATTTTAACTTGATCATGCCATCAGATTCAACCTTTCATAAACAAAATTAGGTAAAAACCATCGCCATTAAAAAGAAAAAGGCCTGCAAAAAATTTGAGCCTAAGGTCGTTTTATAGCCACGATTTCCTTTTAAAAGAATGAGAGTCATATTAAGTTTCCATTCCCCTCTCTAGACAATCAAACTACTCACGAACATTTGGTCCAGGCTCACACTTGAAATACAAATACGAACTTTTGGTGCACAGCCCAGGCTCATCCGAAAGGATAAAGGGGAACAATTTCTGGAGCAGGGCCCTAGAATGGATTAAGATGGACTTCTGGAGTACGGCCCAGGCTCATCTTTGGGATCGATTAAGACGGATTTCTGGAGTAAAGCCCAGGCTCATCTGATGGGGTGAATGAGAAGGATTTCAGAAGAACTAATTCTTTGAGTCTTTTTTTTTTTTTTTCTTTTTTATGCAAATAAATTCTTTGAGTGTTATTTTATTTCAAGTATTATTCCTTCTTTACTTTACTGTTCTTTTAACTTTAAAAAATTCTAATGATATATTCTCCTTTAATTTGTAGCGATTGAATTAATTCTTGGAGTGTCTTGCTTTTTTTAAAGAAAAAGTAAATGGATCCTTTGAGTGGTTACCATCAAAATGAACATTCTTTAAGTGTTATATTATTGCAAGTACTGCTCCTTCTTTACTTTTTTTATT
Organism: Rubroshorea leprosula; assembly: GCA_020521535.1. Classification (NCBI taxonomy): domain Eukaryota; kingdom Viridiplantae; phylum Streptophyta; class Magnoliopsida; order Malvales; family Dipterocarpaceae; genus Rubroshorea; species Rubroshorea leprosula. The sequence continues at coordinate 87,429 of BPVZ01000110.1, forward strand.
CTTTAACTTTAGGGTTTAGGGCTTCATCATTCCGCTCCTTTGATTTCTTTTTCTTTAATATAATCTAGCTTAACTCTTTCTTGTTGACTAAAATAGTTTGCATCGATCCGGGATCTCTGGAAGGATTTTATATTATTATACAAATAATTCTTTTGGAAAAGCTTCTTCTGGTGTAAAATCAACTTTAATTTTATAATGTTGGATAGAAGCAAGCAGCGGAAGAAGTTGAGATGACTGAAGGGGTCAAGCAGAGCTAAGATTGAATATTCCCAAATTAATTAAACTGATGCTTTTAGGTATAGACTAAAGTATAATTTGAATAATATCTTAATTAGCTTATTGTCATGCATGCATTGCAGCTGAAGAAGATGAGATGAGACTGAAAATTCTCATTTTGTTGAATTTGCAAAGGAGATTGGGATGTTGTAAAGGAGTTTTGTGGGTTGACAGAGTACCAGTACCCTGTCAACCAGCAAATGGCAAATCTAGGATTCCTCCAACTCGACCGCTAGGTGTAGCTAATAAAATGTTTGGTAAGAAATAATCAAAATTTTATTTTATTGTGTTACGTACAGATCCAAGACTCCAAGTCCAAGCTGAAAGGAGTCAGCGGTTCTCCTTTCTCCACCACCCACAAGGCACTACTCTACTAGAGACCTTAGAAAAATTTTTAAATTCAAAAAGAGGTTTTTTTTTAAAATTTTTTTTATCAACTTAAAAAAAAATTAATCCTGAGATTTAAATTAAATAAAAGTTTTACGTTGTCCTGCCTTTACCCGTATAGTTTCTTTTATTTATTTATTTATTTTGAATAGCAAAAGAATTAAATTAAATGAGTACAAGGAGTACTCAACCCATATACATCTATAAAATCATCAAAATGTTAGGCCTGGGGTCTAAAAGCAGAAGAACAAAAGCCACCCCAGTGAATGAATTGGGAACTATCTTCCCACCTGTCCTCTATTTCTTGGTAATCAAACATCTCACTGGATCAGAAATCCAATCTATGAAAGAAATGTGTTCTAGATTCAATAGAGTTCTAACCCAGTGAAATGAGCAAGTTTGTACGCGTTCGAACAACTTATCCTCATTGAGCTCCTTTTGTTGAAAAGCGGTTTCATTTCTACTTATCCACGTTGACCATACTATGGCATACCACATATAGTTTCTTTTATGATTTTGCTTCCTATTAAATACCAGTGTGAGAATTTTTTGATCCAATACTTTATTAATTCAACCTCCATGCCATGCAGTCCCTAATTAGGACAGTAAGCAACAATAGGTCGATGGAATGATAGATCATAATTGGTTTGTTGATTTTAACTTTTCTCCTTGATATTATTTTATGTATCCTTTAAATTAATGATGTATATTCACTAACATTCTATTAATTTAGGTAGTGGCGGTACCAGGATTTTATTTAGGGTATGTCCTTCTATTATATTATAGGTATATTTACTAATGAAAAAATAATAATATTAATTTTAAATAAAAAGATAAATTAATATTAATTAGAGTTACTATAAAATTAACATTTTGATTAAATAAAGTGCCAACCATACAACTCCTAAACATGCAGATAACCATCATTTTGATCTGTGCAAGAGATGTTCACACTTAAATTTACCATGACTGGCCTACAATTTAAAGAAAAATTTCATTTTAAAATTAATAAAAATTAATCAGATGAGTTTGTAACTTGAAATTTTCTATTTTAATAAAAAAAATTGAAACAAATAAAAAAATTAATTAAAATCATTGATTAACCTTCAAATGGAATAAAACTTAGGGGGTGTTTGGATTGGATTTTGGTTAATTGCTATCAATTTTTAATTCTAATCAAATGGATTAAATACTTTTAATTTTAAACAACAATAATTATTAGTTGTCAAATATTAATTATCAGTTATTAACTATATTTGAAACTTAATCCAAATACCCACTAAAGAACTTCTCTCCATGTGTACATATTTTGAAAATGGATAAACTCGCAAAGGCAATACCATTTTTTTTCTTGTAATGGATTTATAATTAATTTATTTGTTAATTATATTTTTTTCAAAAAAACTATTCTTCCACTTACTATTAATTAAATTTAGATTCAAAAAAAATAGTAAGCATAATATTTATCTAAAATTTAAAACTAAAAGATCCATTATTTAATAACAAAATAAAATACAAGTAACTATATAAAAAATTAGAAGGAGACAAAGAGAGTTTAATGATGAACTTAAAAAAGTGACATGGGCCAATATAAAGTTTGACTGAATTAATATTAAGAAGGGAGAAGAGATACACCCATTCGCCACCCATATTGCTCATTTCCACAGTCATCAATATCCTGTCTAATCTGCTCATAGCTATATCATTTGGTCTATACCATGTAAACTTTCGATTTGCCAACTTAATATCAACTAGCCCTGCTGTCTTTATGAAAACACCAAAGTCCTTCATATCTGCACTCTCTCATGTCCTTCCCTTTCTTTCTTCAATACACCTAACAACATTGAAATCCCTTGTAAGCAGCCATCGACCACCCTCATCTACAATCCTCTATCTTAACTCATCCCATAATTTAGCTTTTTTCTTCCTATCATTAAGTGTATATATATTCACAAAAAAAACACACCTCCTTTTTTCCACCCCAAACCCCTTTATTCCCAAGTATCTATCTTCTGTAAATTCCCCCAACTTAACAAATGTTGACTTATTCCACACACAGAGCAAACCTCCCGAAGCTCAAACTGAGTTTTTCATATTCCAAGCAAAATCATCAGAATACCACAACATTTTACACAAACCCTCTTCAGTTTATATTTGGAGACTACTAGGGTTTGTATAAAGATAGCAATTTTTCATATTCTTTTTTTGTTAATCATTCATGGAGACTACTAGGCTTTGAGAGAGGGATGCAGCAGCTAGGGCAGACAGCAGCTTTCAACGGTGGCAAGTTTCCAGGCGACAGATTCTAGGGTTCAGTAATTACTGATTAGGGCAGGTTTAGACATTTTTCTTTTACAATTTCCCAGAGAAGTTGACAACAAAGAGTTTTTGGTTTTGTTTTCAACAGTATGTTAAGGTAGTGGATGTTTTTGTGCCGAACAAGAGGGACAAGTGAGGGAACAGATTAAGGTTTGTCCATATGGCATGAGTGTAAAATGCGTCACAAATGGTGAAAAAGCTAAATGAGATTTGGTTTGGGTTGTACAAGTTGAGGGTGAAGATGGCTGATAGACCACAAAAGCAATTTTCAAGGCAGCCGAAGGTACCAGATGTAGAAAATGTGATGAGGAAAAAGAGCAGTATGACCAGATTGGTGCAACTTGGGCAATCTTATGCAAAGGCTATTGTGGGGAAGAGTAAGTGGGTTGATAAGAAATAGCTACAAGGTAGGATGTCAAATGAGATGGAATCAATTAAGCATAATGAGGATCGAGACACAGTGCCGAGGCTACAGTGTGATGAGAATAAGGAGGATGGATCAAGTGAAAAGAAAAATGTACAAGAAAAGATGGTGGGTTGTATACAAGAACCAGATGAAGAGATTATCATTGATTTTGTTCCTACGGAGGAAGAGACTCAGTGGCTGGAAGGGGGCATGGTTGCTGTTTTGAAATCTTTAATGTCATTGACAAGTATGCAAGAGAAAAAGGGATGTGGATGGAGGGTTGGTTATGTTATCTCCATTAGGGGGAAGATTAGTGCTGCTTCCTAAAAAGGTGAAGGGCTACCTTAGTGAGTATATGGAGCAGAATAGAGAATTATTCGATACATGGTTTGAATCTATACTACCATGGGCAATAGCACCATCACAAAGAAGTTGATTGGTTTGGTTGCGGATATCTGGAATCTTGTTGAATGCATGGAGTGATAGATGTTTTACAATGATAGGAGGAAAAGTGGGTGAAGTGGTGATGGTGCATGATGATACCAAACCAAAGCTATTTTGTGTGAAGAAAGGGCACTGGTTCTTTGTCTTGATACACATATACTATTAAAAATGTTGAAATTGAAGGTTGATGGGTAGCTGCATGAGATACAAGTACTGGAGGAGGAATGGAGAACAGACCTCGATTGGTGGCTATCGGAGGGTGACTAACAAAGGACGACAAAAGTATCATCAGAATATTCCTCCACGCATATTGATAATAACGATCAAGAATTTATTAATAACAAGATTCTCGACGAAGATGAAGATAACATTAAATTGGAGTTGTTACAAGAGGAATGAATTTTGAATTCAAAAAGTAAGCCGATTGATGGTGAGTCGCTGGAGAACTCTAGAAGAGATGGTGACTTCGGTCATTATAAGGAAAATAGGATGGTGAATGATAATGGGCTGTTAAAGGATAATGGGTTGTTGAATGATAATGGGCTTGTGGATGTTAATAGGTCAAGTGTAAATGTTATAGAAATCTCATTTAGCAAAAAGCCCAAGGACTCAAGTCTAAAAGATGTATCACGTGATGAGGAAAGAAAGGCTGCAGACTTGTCAAGTAAAAGGCATAGAAAAGTGGCAGAGTGCTATCGAGAAGAAGTAGTGGAAGTCTGGAAAAAGCAAGCAGATTGGGTGACTAGACGAACAGAGCAGTGAAGATTGAGGTAGGAGAAAGCAAAGCAGATGCCAATGGTTTTAGGCAATCTGGATTTGTAGGCAAAAGGAAGCGAATCTCTTTTCGATGGTTGTATTGCTTATCGAAATCTAGTTATTCAATGGGAGATAAACATGCAAGAGGTAAAGAAAATTATTAGTATCGAGGGAAGGCCTGGAATGCAGTTTGAGGGTACTGAAAAAGAGGTGGAGTCTAAGCTCTTTAAGCTGGAAGAGAGAGATCATATCAAGAGGCAAAATTGGTAAGGTATTGGGTAGTTATGGGGGTAGTGTGGGTGAGGGTCTACGTTTTGAGTGAAAGTTATATCTTTTAATGTTAGGGGTTTAGGGAGTATGGAAGAGGAGGGAGTTGGGAAGTTTAGTATGGGTAGAAAAACCAGATTTTCTATTTCTACAGGAGACCAAATTGGAAGGGGTAGAAGAGGGTTTGTGTAAATTGTTGTGGTATTCTGATGATTTTGCTTGGAATATGAAAAGCTCGGTTGGAGCTTCAAGAGGTTTGCTCTGTGTGTAAAATAAGTCAACATTTGTTAAGTTGGGGGAATATACAGGAGATGGATACTTGGGAATAAAAGGGGTTTGGGGTGTAAAAAAGGAGGTGTATTTTTTTGTGAATATCTATGCACCAAATGATAGGAAGAAACAAGCTTAATTATGGGATGAGTCAAGACAAAGGATTGTAGATGAGGGTGGTCGATGGCTTCTTGCAAGGGATTTCAATGTTGTTAGTTGTATTGAAGAAAGAAGGGGAAGGACTAGGGAGAGGGCAGATATGAAGGACTTTGATGTTTTCATAGAGACAGCAGGGCTAGTTGCTATTAAGTTGGCAAATCGAAAGTTTACATGGTATAGACCAAATGGCACGGCTATGAGCAGATTAGACAGGATATTGATAACTGTGGAAATGAGCAATATGGGTGGCGAATGGGTGCAACAGGGATTGAAAAGAACTATATCAGATCACTGTGCGATTGTTTTGAAAACAAGGGCAACATATTGGGGACCCAAGCCGTTTCGAGTTTTAGATGCATGGCAGCATCATCCGGAATTTAGAAAAGTTGTTGAAGACAAATGGAATGAAATTGTTATGGATGGTTTTGCAGGTTACAAATGTCTACAGAAATTAAAACTGTTGAAACAATTTTTGAAGGGTTGGAATAAGGAAGTTTTTGGGGATATAAAAGCTCAGTTTCAACATGCAGTTAACACGGTAACACAACTTGATATGAAGAATGAAAAGGTTGCACTAGAAGAGGAAGAATTGGAGGAAAGACAACAAGGTTTCCATGCACTATGGGATATTATGAGGAAGAGGGAAGCTATTTGGAAACAAAAATCAAGAAGTAATTGGGCAAAATGGGGGGATGCAAATACGAGATTCTTCCACAAAATTGCAAATGGGAGAAAGGCTCACAATAATATTGCTGGCCCTTTGTGTGATGGCAGGTGGATTAAAGAGCCAGAGGTGGTAAAGAAAGAGGTGGTTAAGTATTTTCGAAGGTTATTTGCCGGTGACACATAGAATCGCCCAAAGCCTGCTGGAATTGGTTTTAAATGGATTTTTGAATAGATGACGACATGGTTAGAAAGACCATTCTCCATGGAAGAGATTGAGGAAGGTTTAAAGAGCTATGAGGGAACAAAAGCACTGGGGTCGAATGGATACAATTTTAGTTTTATCAAGTACACCTGGAGTTGTATGAAGAAGGATTTTGTGAGATTTTTTGAGGAGTTTCACCAGAATGGCAGGTTAGTGAAAAGGTTAAATTCTTCTTTCTTAACATTGATTCCTAAGAAGATGAACCCTATGGAGCTAAAAGATTTTAAACTTAATAGTTTGATTGGCTATGTATATAAATTACTAGCAAAGGTGCTGGCTAATAGGCTGCAAGTTGTAATGTCGGGGATTATTGGTGATACTCAATCTGCTTTTTTGGGAGGCCATCAACTTGTTGATAGTGTTTTAGTCTTAAATGAGGTGGTAGAGGAGGTTAAGCAACAAAAGCAGCAAGCTTTTATTTTCAAAGCTAATTTCGAAAAGGCATACGATTATGTAGATTGGTCATTTTGGATTGGATGATAAGCAGGTTTGGTTTTGCCGTGAAATGGTGAGGGTAGATTAGAGAATGTCTTTCAATTGCTAAAGTTTCAGTTTTAGTTATGGAAGCCCTACGGAGGAGTTTGTGATAGGAAAATGATTAAGACAAGGGGATCCTTTATCTCCGTTTCTTTTTCTCATGGTTGTAGAGGGTTTACATGGATTAGTCAAAAAAGTAGAAATGGAGGGACTGTTACAAGGCATCACAATGGGTACCAAGGGTTTGGCTATTTCTTTGGTTCAATTCACAGATGATACAGTGATTTTGGGGAAAGTTGATAGTGAGAATATTTTTACGGTCAAAACCATTTTGAGATGGTTTGAGTTGATGTCTGGGTTGCAGATTAATTTTGGAAAAAGCAGTGTCTTTGGTTTCAATGTGTCTTAAAGGTGGATTAAAAGGGCAACAAGTGTTCTTCATTGTGGTGTTGGGGAAATTCCTTTCATGTATCTGGGAATGCCTATTGGTGGGAAGAATGGGAGCAATAAGATGTGGGATCTAGTTCTGCATAAATTCCAAGCCAAGTTAGCCATCTGGAAGTTTGCTGTGTTGTCTATTGGTGGTCGCATCACTTTACTTAATTCGATACTCTCTACTACTCCCAATTTTTACATGTCTTTATTTTTAATGCCAAATTGAGTAGTAGCCAAGTTGAGTAGCATTCAAAAGACTTTTTTGTGGGGAGGGGTGGAATTAAAGAGGAAGATTCCATGGGTTAAGTGGAATTATGTGTGTACTAGTAAGAAGAAATGAGGTCTAGGAGTGCCTGATTTGCGTCGGAAAAATTGGGCATTGTTAGGGAAGTGGTGGTTTAGATTAGAGTATGGAATGGAGGGATTGTGGAAATAGGTGGTGTGGGAGAAGTATTATGGTGAAAGGGAGGAAGTGGATATTACGGCAGTAGATACAGTCAGGGTGTCTAGGATTTGAAGGGATGTTATTAGTATGGGGTTGCAATCTGTTAGTTTAAAGAATATGTTGGTGAAGGGTTTTAGATGGGTGGTGGGGGATGGAAGTCCGGTTGGTTTTTGGAAAGCGGTTTGGGTGGGGGAGAAGATTTTGAGGGATTTGTGTCCTAGGTTGTTTCAATTGGCAGTACACAAGTATGGTTTAGTTAGTGAGATGGGGGTTTGGGAGGAAGGTAGTTGGAAATGGAATATAGCTTGGAGGAGAGGGAGACAGGGAAGAGAAAGGGATTAAGAGTTGCTGTTGTGGGAGAATTTGAATAAAGTTCAACTTAAGGTAAGTGTTAAGGACTGTTAGCAGTGGGTGCATGTTCCAGATGGGAAGTTTATGGTGAAAAATGCTTATGAGTTTTTGGATTTACGAATTACATTCTTAATGATCAGCTATGTAAGCTAATTTGGTGCCAGCTAGTACCTTCTAAAGTTAGTTTTTTTGGGTGGAGATTATGTCTTGAGCGTCTTCTTGCAAAGTGGAGCTTACAAAAAGAGGGGTGGTTTTGGATGGGGGTTTAAGGTGTGGTTTGTGTAATGAGGAGGTGGAAGAGTGTAATCATGCATTTTGTACATGTAAGGAAGCTTAGTTAATCTAGGTTGAGGTGTTGTCTTGGTGGGGTATAAAGGCTGTATTGCTAAATATAGTGGGGGGATTAGTGGAATTTTTTGTATATGGGCTGGGTAAGGTGATAGGAAAGGAATTGGGAGCTTGCATTTTTCTTGTTACTTCATGGTATATATGGTCTTGGCGGAATTGTAGAGTTTTTAAGGGAGATGGGGTACCAAGGGATGATTTATTTGGAAATAATTTAGGCCAAGACTTTTTTCTGGATAAAGAATAAAGTGCAAGGATGTGTTTTCTCGCTTTGTGATTGGAAGTTTAATCCGCTTGAGACTGCTATAGCTATAAGAAACAACAAAAGGATGCTGTGTGAGTTCCATGTAAATCAAAAGGGGAGGGTATAATGGGTTTGCTGGGTGGGTTGTTGTCGAGCACATGTGTGTGGTCATGGTAATGGATGCTAAACAAGTACTTTCTAAGTATCTAGTTTTGCTGGTTGTAGTCTAATTTTGTATATGAGTTGGAGTACCCCTTGTACTCTGTATTAATATCATTTATTTCTTTTGCTAATAAAAAAATATTCATTATTTCTTAAAAGGATCAGCGGATGTCCAACTCGTATATTTGATTTTTTTTCTCCTCGAATTTAATTGTGCCTCCCATGTTTCTCTCCAGACGGCAATAAAAGACTATAATGAATTAATGATGATTCTCGTTGTTGATGCTAAGACGGATTTAGGGCATCCAAGTGTGGGCTGGATGCACCTAAGATTATGTATCATGCTACCTCAAAAATCATTTTTCACTGATCAAAGCATCCCTTTCCTTATATAATTGGTACACTAATTTCTTTTTCCTCTAGGGATTTTTCCTTCAATAAAAAGAAAAAAATCACTAATTCCCCCATCAATTCGGCATTCACCCATTAGACTTTTTCTTTTTTCGGTCCATCTAGACTCACCTTAGCCCCTATTTTATAATAATAGCTTCTATTTATGGGCTTAGCCCAATAAAATAAACTTTTTGGGCCATAACAGAACTTTCCCTGCTTAAGGTTATCCTTACCCGTTCGTTTCTATGGATTTTTTTTTTCCTGATATGTGGGTTAGATGAACATACAATCTGAGCCACACATTTTCTGATCAAATCCTAGATGGCACAACAGACGGCGTTGAAAGCTACTGATATCAGATTCTGCAGTTTATCAATCAACTGGAGATACACTCCACAATCCTTCTTGATAAGCCCCGATAAACAGATATTCATGTTTTACTTTACACTCCGTCCTCCACTTACACGGTTACACTGCCAATTTCAGCCCAAAATGGCCTCCATTTGCGCCTTTTCCGCCATTACTGCCATCGCTATCTCTTTCCAAAAGATTGAATCGATTTCAAGAACAACTAAGACTCCTTTCCCTAGTGGAAAGAAACTCAGAGTGAGAAAGTACACAGCGTCGACTACCGGAAGATTGACTCCTGTCTGTGCCACCGCCGACCCAAATACTCCCCTCTGGTTCCCCTACAGCACCCCTCCTCCATGGCTCGATGGCAGGTTTAGTAGCAAAATAATGTAATGTTGAACATTAATTTTGTTGTGAAAAATAGCGCAACAAAATAAACTAATTGCTGTGAACAAAATAAGTGAACAATAACAAAAAATGTGAACACAAGTGGGTTAGTCAACCAATATTAATTATTAATAAAAAAAAGTGAAGTAACCATTTAAGTAAAATAAATTTAACGGTTTAACCAGTCATTTAAAAAAAATAAAATAAAATAGGTGGTTTAAACAACCACTTAGGAGAAAAAATAAATAATAAAATGACACCAATTTTTACGTGAAAAAATTTTCAAAAAATTATTAGGGAAAAATCCACGAAACAAATTTTAAAGGGTATTTTATTGTATGATAAAATTATACAAAGTATACGCTTAAGTATTTTTTTCTCTTGGTGCTTTCACTCCTCCAGGATATGATCACAATAATGATAAACTCACAATTTTATCACTCAAAATACTCTCTCTATAAAGCACTCTTATACCTAAATTTTTAATGCCTAGCTCTCACCCCCTTTTTCTTCTTTCGTCCGGAGCTCTCTCTTTGGAACTCACTCACTCACTTTGGTATTACTCTTGCTTCTTGCTTGCTTGCCCTCTTTGCATGCATGGGTATTTATAGGGAAAGAATCCAACCAGCTATGCATGATTTTCTTCCCTCATTAAATGAGATGCAAACTTTCAACAAGAGGTGCTATAGGTGCAGCATTTTACCATAGGGTATGAATTTTACCATATGGAAAAGTACATGTGTTCACGTGGGGCTGGAAATTTCCGCCAACAAATTTCCCGTTTCTAAAGTATTAACTTCTTGAATCCCTGATTTGCTGCCTCCCCGGAGACTTTGGTTTTGATCCTCTTGGCGTGGGTACGTTTCATCCGAAGTTCTGTTTGGTTCCTGGGAAAGTAAATTACTAAAATCTTATTAATTTGTAAATTTTGAAATGGGATTTTCTTGAACAGGGTGTGATCCTGAGACTCTAAGATGCAACGTGCAAGCAGAGCTGGTGCATCGCAGGTGGGCTCAGATGGGCAATGTTGGGTGTCGCCGGGGTTTTCATCTCGGAATTCCTGATTAAAATCGAGATTCTGAAAACCCCCTACCTGGTACACCACTGGGGAGCAGGAATACTTCATCGACACCACCACTCTGTTTATAGTTCATCGACGGTGGGCTGATATCATCAAGCCTGGATGCGTAAATACAGACCCAATTTTCTCCAACAACAAGCTCACGAGAATTGATCTCAGCTACCTGGGTGGGCTGTGGTTTGACCCTTCCGGGGTTGGGAAGCGGGTTCCCCGATAAGGTGGAGGAGTTGAGGACAAAGGAAATAAAGAACGGGAGGCTGGCTATGTTAGCCGTAATGGGTGCGTGGTTCCGATACATACATACCTGTACCGGACCCATTGACAACCTCTTCGCCCACCTCGCCGATCCCAGCCACGATACATTTTTGCTGTACCTGTAAGTACGTACCAACCCACCCATATCCGGATTCTTAATGTTTGCATTGCAAAATCATGCTCTTAACAATTGTGATGATTTCTTACGGGCATTCTCACCAAAGTGAGGAAGAGACAATGGGGATTAAGGTGACGTTTTGGAGGGAACATTGGGGGAGTTGGTGATCCGAGGAAGGAACTCCAAAGATGTTTGTAATGTTTAGAACCTCGTGTTTGTGTGCAAATATCTTTTGTCTCATTTAGATGCCATGGCTATAAGTTTAGGTCTTAACAAAATGTTTTTATTTATGCTCCAGCACTGAATTGTCTGAGATGGAAATCTTAAAAAAGATATCCGGGAACTCAAGTGTTAGAATGGTACAACTTATATTCCCCTAACTGTACTTAACGCATATGCTGGTTCATGCAAGATCTTTTTCTTTTTATGTGAGTTCCAGCTTGTCCATGACCAGACAATCTTGTGCAGATATACCAGTACAAAGTCAATAAAGCACTTTCTACTTGTCTTTTTATGCAGTTATTTAGACTTTGCTGGCCAGATGATAGATTGTCACTCTGCTTGCTCAATATAGGATACAAATAAGGCTGTGCTATGTTATTGTATGGTCGGATGTGACTTATCTTCCACCTTGGTTATCAAGCCTGCAAACAGTGAAGGCTTGTGTATTGCTGTTTGTTTCAATTTTCATTTGTATGAGTATGCATGCTTGTGTTTTCAAATCCTGGTAGTTTTATATAAATATAATTATATATATATATATATTATTTTCTGTCGGAAATTGCCATTGCACTTAAATGTGGACCTACCAAGGCCCAATTTGACAGCACCGTAAGCTGAATATCTTTTTGGAGATAGCTGACACTTTTGATGTGAATTCTATAGCATTCAACAATATAATCTATTGTTATGGTCTGTTGCAACCTTTATCTCTGAGCTTGTCTTTTCAACAATCTTCTTCGGGTTGAAATTCATCCTTCAGCAGCAGAGAGGAGTTCGTAAGCATGTGATCAGTCACAAGGCGTGTTTTAAAACCAAAGACGAATCTGTAAGTTATAAATTCATGAATTGTGGAAGAAAATATAGATTAGTAAAAAATTGGTAGAGTCTATTTTCGGTTGCTATTCTCATCATAAATGGTTGTTCAATTACTGACTGTTTTTCTAGAATTATTTTAGATATAACAATAACCTGTAATCTGCTTCTGTCCTCTCATTATCACATCATTTCGATTAGCTTGTCTCTCTAGTATTTGCAATGCATAACTATCTTAAATAACCTCTCATTTTTTTCAATTTCAGGACATCAATCATTTATTTACAAGTAAGAAAGCAAGAAATCTGAAAATATAACCAAACATGTATGATTAATATTGTTTTTACACAAAGGGAAGGTACATAGATCGACCACACTCTCATAATCAAAAGCATGAAATCTGATAATCCAACCAAATAAAACAGAGAAATTGGGAGTTCCAACAAACATAACCAAAGAACAAGCTGAAGAATTTCAACTTGGAGGGAAAACTGCTCACTTACGTTCCAAAAACATCAATCAACCTGCTCTCCACTATAGCCAAGGCTTCATTTTTCTGTTAAAAATTCGTGGAGCATATGTCGAGACAAAAATTTCAACGAGGAGGGGAAACTGCAACCATACAAAAAGTGTAACTGGAATGCTAGCCATCATAATTATGGGAATGATTGCCCACCATTGATCTTGAAGTGTAATCAAAAGAGCAGCTGAAAAGCTAACCATCATTGCTGCAATAGAAATAAAAAGAGTGGAGAGGCCAATGATCAACTTCCTGGGTAAGGACTCAAGAAAATCTTCTTGGGCGGAGCGCGATGTGAGGATTCCCAAAAACATTAGAACTGAAGTTGATGCAGCGAAGAAGGAAACTGCATCAGATATTATAAATATCATAAACGATCTTTTT
>BPVZ01000110.1:174117-196974 GCA_020521535.1 Rubroshorea leprosula
CATAAGTGTCGAGTTCTTCTTAGATCATTTTAAAAAGAAAAAAAGAAAAAAAAAAGAAAAGAAAAGAAAAGAAAGAAACATGGAGAAGAGAATGAGAGAAGCCAAAAAGCTATATGAGTGAAATGAGGAAGAAAGGAACAAACATGATTAGATTTTGATTCAATTGTTGAACTAAAATCAGAATAAGTTATAAAAATTATAAAAAATTGTTTTACTATTTCGATTACATTAATAAATTGGAAAATAATAACCTTAATTTGAGGAAGGTGAATTTGGTCTTACAAAATGAAAAACAGAAGGTTTGAAAATCTTAGAAAAGAGATCTGATTTGAGACAGAATTCTTCGGTTGCGTTGTGTGCTTGGAGTTTTGGACCCCAAAGGTGGTGGCCGAAGGTGGTGGAGCTTGAGAGGGTAGAAGGGTAGGAGGTTAGGGAGAGATATATACAGCACTTCCTCAATATTTTTGAATTTTTTATTCTTTTGGGAAAATTCACTTTAGCTCCATATAGTTTGGGGTTTGCATTCCGTCTCTTGACTTATGAAAAGGTGCGTTTAAACCTCCCCTAATTTTGCGTCCTTAGCATTATTGTTTAACGTGGCTTTGTGATTACCCCAGAAATGAACCAGCTTGAGAGGGGCCAAGCTTAAAGCAAGGGAGTAAAAATGGATGTGGTAAAACCTAAAGATAGAACAAAACTACACACCATTCAACTCATCAACCAAACATTCCCCCATCCTCCTCCTTTCTTCCTAGTTTCTTCAACAACCATTTCCACTTCTTTTCCCATTCTTTCCACTTACCCGTTCCACCTTTTTTCGATTCCTTCAGAAAAGGACTCCTGTTGTATGAAATGAAACCAAAACAACATTAACATGGCAGCACCAAATTCAAAGACATCCTCCTCCTCTTCCTCCCCTCCTTCTTCATCGAAGCAACCTGAAAATGCAGTAAAATTTGCCAGACGAACGTCCAGCGGCCGCATAATGAGCTTGTCTAGGGAAGATTTGGACATGTCTGGAGATCTCTCAGGCCAAAATGACTACATCAATTACACTGTTCTTATGCCACCTACACCTGACAACCAACCTGCGACCAGCGCCCCTTCTGAATCAAAACCCACAACCCGGTTTGCCTCGGAGTCCCAAAGAAAGGAGGATGGAGGCGGTAGCGGTGTTAAAGGGGTGCAACGAAGAATGTCGGTGATGAAGTCTCCGAATAATAAATCAATGTTGTTGAGGACCCAAACTGGAGATTTCGATCACAACCGGTGGCTTTTTGAGACCAAAGGAACATACGGGATTGGAAATGCGTTTTGGCAAGACCAAGACGGTTATAATGGTGAAGGCGAAGTGAGCATGTCGGATTTCCTGGACAAGCCATGGAAGCCGCTCACTCGGAAAGTTAAGGTCCCGCCTGGGGTCCTTAGCCCTTACAGGCTACTGATTCTCGTCCGTCTGGTAGCCTTATTTTTTTTCCTCATCTGGCGATGGCGAAACCCCAATCCGGATGCCATATGGTTGTGGGCATTGTCCATTATTTGTGAATCCTGGTTTGCTTTTTCATGGTTACTCGACATTCTCCCTAAACTTAACCCCATCAATCGCGCCACCGACCTCGCTGCCCTCCACGATAAGTTTGAGCAATCCTCACCGTCTAACCCAACCGGCCGCTCTGACCTTCCTGGAGTTGATATATTTGTTTCTACTGCTGACCCCGAGAAGGAACCACCGCTTGTAACAGCCAATACTATTCTATCAATCCTTGCTTGCGATTATCCGGTGGAGAAGCTATCCGTATATATTTCAGATGACGGTGGGGCTATACTCACGTTCGAGGCCATGGCGGAGGCGGTTCAGTTTGCGGAAGTGTGGGTCCCGTTTTGTCGGAAACATAATATCGAGCCGAGGAATCCGGATAGTTATTTTAACGTGAAGACTGATCCAACTAAGAATAAGAAGCTACGGGATTTTGTGAAGGACCGGCGGTGGATTAAGAGAGAGTACGATGAGTTTAAGGTTAGGGTTAATGGGTTGCCTGAGAGGATCCGTACAAGGAGTGAGATGCATAACCAGAAGGAAGAGATGAAGGAGAATAAGCTAGCTCAAGAAAAGGATGGAGAGTCCACGCCACAGGATCCAATCAACGTTAACAAGGCCACCTGGATGGCCGACGGAACCCATTGGCCAGGGACATGGCTCAATTCTGCTGCTGATCATGCCAAGGGAGATCACGCCGGAATCTTGCAGGTGATGACAAAGGTACCGGAGCCTGATCCAGTAATGGGTCACCCTGATGAGAAAAGTTTAGACTTCACCGGCATAGACATCAGGCTGCCGATGTTTGCATATGTTTCAAGAGAGAAGCGGCCAGGGTATGATCACAACAAGAAAGCCGGCGCCATGAACGCCTTGGTTAGAGCCTCTGCAATCTTATCCAACGGTCCATTTATTCTGAATCTGGATTGTGACCATTATATATATAATTCCCTGGCGATAAAAGAGGGAATGTGCTTCATGATGGACCGCGGCGGTGATAGGATTTGTTACATACAATTTCCACAGAGGTTTGAAGGGATTGATCCGTCTGATCGTTACGCAAATCATAACACTGTCTTCTTTGATGGTAACATTTTCTTGTTTCTTTCTCGGGAAGATTAATTTTTAAAAAGATGTCTAGTGGAAATTTGATGATGATGTTGCTAGACAGGAAGTATGAGAGCGCTCGACGGCCTTCAAGGCCCGGTGTACGTGGGCACTGGCTGCATGTTCCGGCGGTATGCACTCTATGGATTCAACCCACCTAGGGCAAACGATTATTTAGGTATGTTTGGGCAAGTCAAGACCCAGGCACAAGAGATTCGACCTCGTACTTCTGATGAAGAGGACCTAGAGACAGAGCCTTTGAATCATCCTGACCTGAACCTGCCACAGAAATTTGGCAATTCCACCATGTTCAATGAGTCCATAGCTGTGGCCGAATTCCAGGGACGGCCACTTGCTGATCATATGTCCGTTAAGAACGGTCGACCTCCAGGTGCACTGATCATGCCACGTCAGCCTCTTGATGCCCACACCGTGGCGGAGGCAATTGCTGTCATTTCATGCTGGTATGAAGACAAGACTGAGTGGGGTGATAGAATAGGGTGGATTTATGGATCTGTAACAGAGGATGTGGTGACTGGGTACAGGATGCACAACCGTGGCTGGCGATCCGTGTACTGTGTCACCAAGCGTGATGCATTCCGAGGAACTGCACCCATCAACCTAACTGATCGTCTCCACCAGGTCCTCCGGTGGGCTACAGGATCAGTGGAAATCTTCTTCTCAAGAAACAATCCTTTGTTGGCCACTCGCAGGCTCAAGTTCCTCCAGCGCATTGCATATCTTAACGTTGGATTCTATCCCTTCACCTCCATTTTCCTGGTGGTCTACTGCTTCCTCCCAGCTCTTTCCCTCTTTTCTGGACAATTCATCGTCCAGAGTTTGGACATCGAATTCCTTTTTTACCTCCTAATCATCACTTTAACACTTACCCTTATCTCTCTCCTCGAAGTGAAATGGTCTGGTATCAGCCTGGAGGAATTCTGGCGAAATGAGCAATTCTGGCTCATTGGTGGCTCCAGTGCCCACCTTGCTGCCGTCCTTCAAGGCCTTCTGAAAGTCACAGCTGGTATAGAAATCTCTTTCACCTTAACCTCAAAATCAGCAGGTGAAGACGAGGATGATATCTACGCGGATCTTTACCTTATCAAGTGGACAAGTTTGTTCATAGTCCCATTGACAATTTTGATTGTGAACCTTGTGGCTATAGTGATTGGGTTCTCAAGAACCGTATACAGTGTGATACCACAATGGAGTAAGCTGATGGGGGGCCTGTTCTTTAGCTTCTGGGTGCTGGCACACATGTACCCATTTGCAAAGGGATTGATGGGAAGAAGAGGAAGAGTGCCCACCATTGTATACGTCTGGTCAGGGCTCATCTCCATTATATTATCTTTGCTATGGATATCAATCAGTCCGCCAGATGAAAACAATACAAGCGGTGGAAGTGTTCAGATATAACCACTTAGAAGCTGCGTTAGTATTGCATGCCTTGAAAAGGTTTTCTCCCTTTGCTTCTCTGTATATTACCAGATAACATGTATTTGTGCAGTAGGGTGATTTAGCGCCCTACCATAGCAAATGTACTATAAATTTTTCTTAATTGTAAAGTTGTAAATTAATGTTCGACACCAAAGGATGTGGAAGGCCTCCATCCCACCTAAAGTAAGTGCTTTTTGCTGGCAATTGCTTCATAAGAAACTCCCTACAAAGGATAATTTAACAAATCGTGAAATCTTAAAGGACATTACAAAGCTAGGATGCTGTTGGTGTAATACATTAGTGGAAACACCCGACCACTTGTTTGTTAATTGCAACTTGGCTTTTGATTTATGGATGAAATGCTACAAATGGTGGGGAAAGCAATATGTGTTGGGTAACTCATGTATGATGAATCTGGATCAACACAAATGGAATGGGGGACCAAAAATACTTGATAGAGGGTGGAATATCATCTGGTTTGCAGTGGTCTGGACACTATGGCTGGGCAGGAATGATAGGATTTTTAATGCAAAGGAAGCAAATGTAGACTGCCTTTTTCAACTAGTTCAAACTCAAACTTTTTACTGAGCAAAAAATATTGCAGGAATGGATGGGTCCTCTTTACAAGATTGGTGCGAAAACCCAACCAAATGTTTAAAGAGCAATGTCAACATGAAAGAAAGAGTTTGAACTGGACCCTTATCCCAGGGACTTTAATTTGTTACATTTTTTCTGCAAAAGCCGGTGATTAAGAAAATCGTTTTCACCTGCTAATGTATGTAAGCTATGGGTTGGAATACCCCCAGTATTCCACATTTAATAAATTCTTTTGCTTTAAAAAAAAAAAAAAAAATGTTCGACACCAAAGAATACGTTTAGCCACATAATATTTGCTGATGTTCTAAGGTTACCTTTTTGTTTTTCCACCAAACAAAAACGTATAATAGACAGCTGATGCATAATTGCAAAAAGAAGCATGCTATGTACATACTGCACAATTTCATAAAATATTAAAAGATGAGATTAATTAATGTTAACGTACTAATTATTACACAAGAAATGGAACCCCGAAATTGGCTGCTACAGCAATTTTTCATTGAAAAAATTCACGCATACGAGCTGGCCTTTTAATAGCATTTGTAAAGCCCTGCAATTAAAGGGAGAAAAAAACCGAAATTAAATCACACTGTTCATTTCCTTAATATGATTTTTATGATCAAAGTATGATCATTTAAGAAGCTTGATGATAAACTGGAGTTGTTAGCTGATAGTCACGAGTGCAAAAACAGATAACTGAATTTATCCACATTTTATTGTTTCTAACTTCTGCTAACATAAAATAATTGTACTAGTAAAAGAAATGACTTGATATATGATTGTCCTGGCAATAAGATAAGTTGGAACTTTTCTTCAAGGTCATGCTGACGAGACATTTTGCGTGAACATCAACAAAGAGTAGTACACATTTACATTTAGATTTAGTTGTAAAGGTTTTGCAGTTGATGCAATGTATATATGCAATAAAACATTCAGTGGCAGAGTATAAAATGCAGGGAAAAGTTTCGAACAGAAAATGGAAATGGAATTATAACTTCCAATACCGTACCAATAAGCACATAGCATGAAATTTTGAGAAAACTACCATAATAATTACTTAAGAAAAAAAGAATGATATGGATCTTGAGATTGGAAAGATTTCTCTATTTCAGTGTGATAATAGTAAATTAGTGATGCGTATTCATCATTAGTGTTCAACCAGGAATGACATTTTTGCGTCTTCATGATGACAAATAGATGTGAGATGAATAGTAAGTACCTCATTGAATTTGAACAATAAAGGGCGTAAATCTCTCTCCAACGGTGCTTCCTTCTGTATAGTAGTATCAGCATCCTGAGAATTTTTGCTACTCGTTTTCCTAAACCTGTTTTATAGTGAATAAATTACATCAGCAACTAAAAGGGAAATGTGTTGTTATGGTTACAAGTTATTCAGGCATGTTAATCCTCAAATGATGATCATTGGAAACCAGAGAACACTTCACGAAACAGCACAAAATTTACATAGCCATTGAGTTATGGTAAGGGGAAAATTACATCAAACAAATCTATAAATCTACATTAAGAAAATTTCACAAAAAAGAGTAAATTTATACATGTCTAGAACTCTGAAGTCTGAACCCAAATGTAATGGGAAATCAGAGCAGCTAAATGAGGTGGGAGATGTGCTAGGAGTTTGGTATAAGTGTGCCCAAAGTGGTAAGCATAAAAGGAAATAGCCCCTAAGTACATGCCAACCCTGGCTTGACCCTCAACAGTCTTATTATCTATATAAACTAAACTTGAGAATTCTAGTGGAAACAATAGATGGATAACATTAAAATGAAGTCACCAACCAAACCTAACAAAGAGATGACAAAATATAAACAAATGCTCAAGGCAGACTATATACAACCAATTATTCATCATCAATTTGATACACAAGATGTCAAACCTCTTAATACAATCTCAATAAGCAAGCTTCTCATCAGAAAGCCATACATTTCACCATGTGCTTTGGGTTAGCAACTGCCATCTAAATGTAAATATGCTAGACCCTGTTACAACTTTGAGCCAAGTTCTTGGTGGTATAGTAGCAGTGCAATGACAGATAAAGAACAAACAACACAAATAGAAATTGAATACATAATAAGCTGAATTGTACCTGTCAAAGAAATTGAAACCACCAGAAGGCTTCCTTGAATTTCCAGAAGTTTTTGCCTTTGCATTAGCTATAGTGCATCTATTAGAAACCCAGGATGACGAATTTATAGAGGTACTTGGATTGCCATGCTTTGTGCTTGGTATATTCATTGTATTTTCTATGCTTTCCCGACCAGAACCTTCTCCTTTAACAGTAATTTTAGCAGAGTCAGCTGTTGTAGCCTCTTTGTGCACAAGGGTCTGCTCTTCCTTTTTGGGTTCATCCGTTATGTTCTCAGATCTTCCTGTGTTTAGTTGCAAAATCTTTTGCTTTTCAACCTGCAATGAGAATTAATTAGGCAAATTTTCGAAAGATTTTAAAAAAACACCTATTTCAGTACTATTTTATTTGTAATTTTTTTAAAAAAATGGAAAAAAGAAAAAGGAAAAACTGAAAGGGAGATTTAGATAACAGTCCCAGTAAAGAGAATTATTCTAAGAAAAGACATTGAATAAAAATTATAAAATGAAAAAAGGCAAATTTCTTTGATTTGAAAACCTCCACAAGGGGAACTCTTTTTTTTCTAATGGGAATTCTTGGGAGGGACATCTACAAACAGCAACTGTCCTTATCCATAAGGGGTTTGTGTTGGCTGGAGTAGAACTCAGAACTCAAGGGCCACCAAGTTCTTAGGCTTGGGACAAAAAACCATTAGGCCACATAGGAACAGTTCCAAAGAGGAGCTAACTGTATTTTAAATAAAGCTATAGTAGCTGACAATAGCTTTTTGGGAAAGCAACATCGCTAAATTTTATCCAAATGCTTCTCTATCTAAAAGGAGTAAGGAGTAGGAACAAATCATGTAAATCTTAAGCTATGAATTTAGGATCTGCTCAGCTAACAATGAAAAGAAATAGCATTCTCACCTCATGCAATAAAACCTGCTTCATAGCTAAGGAAAGCACATGGTGATCAGATCTATGGTCCTGCTTAATTCAAAGACATTGTTATTCAGATAGAATCATGAAATAAAAGTAAAATTCCTGCCACAATCATTAGGTGCATAGCCTATGTACCTTGAAGTGAATAAAGTCATTGATTGGTGGATGGAAGGAAAGTACTGACACAACCAATGCCAACTCATTTCTGAGGTTGGAGG
This sequence comes from Rubroshorea leprosula, assembly GCA_020521535.1. NCBI lineage: Eukaryota > Viridiplantae > Streptophyta > Magnoliopsida > Malvales > Dipterocarpaceae > Rubroshorea > Rubroshorea leprosula. The sequence continues at coordinate 182,041 of BPVZ01000110.1, forward strand.
GCAGAGGATCAGACTTAATGCTCTTATACGTTATAGAATAGGAAACCATCACATTAACTAACTGAGCCAAATCATTCTTCTCCTTTTCTGACAGTAAGTGCAATGCCACCTTTTAACAATGAAGCAACCCATAAGGGTAACAGCAGCAAAATGAACTAGATCACATGAGGGAATCTCAATATCATAGAGAAAATATGAGCTTGACTTATTCTAAAAGACAAGAATATTAGAGTCTGAACTTATCAGGATAATGAAACACACTAGGTCATCTATTTACCATGTTTTAATGATCTGCTTAGGATCATGACATAAAATAAAAGATAAAAAGAGAAATCCAACTAAAGTAAAAGCCAGAATCAAGCATGTGAATTCATTACTGGTCTCAAGGTTGTCGGTGAAAGAATATGCAGCAAGGGAGAAATCAAGTCCTCTACAAACAGCTCAGTTGATAAATGTCTAGAAATATGGGGTGCAATTTTCTGGTGCCAAGCCCTTAATATGTCCATCTTTTCCATTGATATTGTTCGGTACCTAAAGGTTTGTATCACCCATTAAAATGGAAGTCCTCAGTGATATCAAGTTAAGTCACAATAAACTTGAAAATGGGATTGGCAATACCTCTGATAGGACTTTGGCCACTCAATATTTGGTTTTTGAACTTGGGCTAGTAAACGATGCAGAGAAATTGCAAGAGAAGGCTGATAAACTAGAAGAAACAGAAAAACAAATAAAAAATCGGACTTTTGAAAATATAACAAAATATTCTTAAGTCTTAACAAAATGGTATTATAGCAAGGGGATTGAAGATGCGAACCACAGGTGTTCACCTAGAAGGGGCATTTGCTGTGTACGCATAATATATTGATGCATCAGATCAGAGACACCAAGATAATTCAAGCACTTGACCTTTTGATAGTTGAAAATGAGGTAAGCAATCTCTTCGTAACTACAAAATAAGGTACTACACAAAACAGTATGGTCCAATGACGAAGCCATAAGAATTGAATAGGGCAAAGCTTACTGTCTTTTGCATCACTGGATCATGATAGCGGAGCTGCAAAAAGTTTTCATGGATTCCATCCAAAATAATATCATAATCACCACTGCAGTCAAAGATCAATTAAGTTGTTTGGCAATAAGATAAGAGGAAAAGAATACATGATATGACTATGAACTAATAACCAACCAGTTAGTTATCAGGGAGTGCAGAAAGTCAAATTCACCAGAGCTGCTGCCACAGTTAATATAAGATTTTTTCTCCTGCTTCACTTTTCTCTTTTGGAAAATCTGTAGGGTAACATCCTCAAATATAAAGATCTTGAAATAGAAAATGAAGTGGCAATGAAATTTATGACCCTATCTTACCTCTTTCCATATATCAAAAGCACTTCTTGATATATCCTTTCGACCAACCACTTGTGAGCTGATTTCCATCTGGGAGCCAAGAGAAGTATTAGTCATAGTATTTTAGATGACTTCTATCATTTAACAACAAATGCAAAAATAAAGCTGCAGTTAATTTCTCATTACAGTGGATGACTCTCCCTCAAAACCCACAGTATTGAATTGGACAAAGCAGTTAAGAGAAAATGTCAGGATTAAACAAGGGATTAGGACTATCAAGAAAAATTGCTAATTTATGTGGTAAAAAATGCTGGACTGGAAAGATATTTCCTTTTGTGGAAGCAACTCAAACTTTTAATTTGTTCTATTTTTCTGATAACATGTGTATCTAATCTTTTGGCCCCACTAGTTGCAAGGACACCTGTAAACCACCCCATCCACAGTACCAGGCAAATCTCCACCCAAGGATAGTTTTAATTTTTTTTTTTTTTTTATTAAATTGTTGGTCTGGCCATCTATAGAACCAATTGAGAACAAACTAAGATAATCTACTCAAAACAGCCAGATCAAATAAAAGTCCTACCACATTGAGGGCTTCCTTCTTCTTGTTGAGAAACTGGAGGGTATTCAAGCACGAACGTATATCACAGTCTGTGAATTGCATTTAAAGAAAAGGATGAAAAGATGGGCAAGAGAAAAATCAAACATATTCTAATGCAAAAAATTCTTTTCAAATCCCAAAACAAGCAAATTTTAGATCGTATAAAAGGCATCATGCTTCAAGACTGACAAGGCACTAAATCATATCTAGAGAACAAGCATATTTGATATCAAAGTAGCATTATTAAAATGAGAATATCTAGGCTGCCAATTAACTTCAATGCCTCAACGAAGAGCTAAAAAGATTACCAGTATACTCTGCAAGTGTGGTAAGGGCAATGGAACTTGTTTTCATTCCCTCCTTGTTACAAATATATTTGAGCCTGTGAAGAAACATTGTAAATAAAAAAAAAAAAAAGCGCTAAAATTTCAGACTAAAATATACTACATGCTTAACAAGGAGGAGATGACCAATGAAAATGTATGGAAAAATGTAGGCCTGTTACATGTTCTTAATATCAAAGGATAACCAAGTCTGGCCCCACAACGAGTAAATTATGCAGTTTTTGCAGCATAGGACTAAAAGCAAGGATCATCTAATTTGCAGCTCTTAGAACTGGGATAGGTGTTAAATATGTAATCATCAATTGACTAACGTTGAGGGAAGTTTCAGCTAAAAAATGGTTTAGGGAAATGCAGATGTGGATAGTTGAAGGCCACTCTAAAAGAAGGATTTTCCTTCCTTGATTTCTCATTTAAGTGAGGTTTGCCAGACACAGGCTGTGGGGCAATAACTGAGCAACTTGTGAAGGGTCCTAATCTCATTTAAAAGAAAAAGAAAATGATAGCTAGTATCTGAACTTTGATAAGCTACTCATAGACAACTGCTGCCGATGTTGAGATATGCCACAAATAATAATAAGTTCAGATCTGAAGAATCCATAATGAATGTCATAAATTAAGGCCATATAGTTTGTTAATGTCAGAAACTCTAGAAAAAAGACCATGGTCAATATATATATATATATATATATATGATAAGATTTCTTTGAATCATTACCTGCTTACCACACGACTCACGGTAGGTTGAACAAATATATGAACCCTGTAAAAGGATAAGTATTATAAAAATAACAATTCAAAACTCCATAATGAAAGAAAATGTACTAAAATGCTCTGTGCTTTAACAAATGAATTTTACAAACTTGGAACAAGATATTGTTTCAGCAAAGCATGACAAACCAGTAAAAATAAACACAAAAATAAAAAATATTTCAAGGCATCACTAGAATTTTGTAGCTGATTCTCTTTCTTTTAATATTTGTCAAGAAAAGATCAAAATACAGATATAAATTGGGTAGAAGGAGAAAATTGAGTAGAAGTAAAGATATATAATATTTGTTGCTTAATTCCAAGTAGTTGAGAGCCTTCAACACAGCATTATTTAGACTCAATGGTAATTAAGGCATGTTCTCCAAGTCTGGGTTATCAGCTCAAAATGCTACTAATTTCAAATTAAATCAAAATTAGTGTTTGTTCTACTGGCCAAGACTGTTGCAGTATTCAAATGATAGTATAATCTTCAAATGGATTTCAACTATCATGCAAGCTAGCAGTGTGGCAAAGTTAGAATCTGAAGAGGTTTATCCTTGCAAGTTGAAACTGACATCATCGTTTTTTCTTTTTTTCTTTTTTTCTTTTTTTTTTTTTCTTTTGGCCACCAAACTGATATCATCTCATGCAAGCAAATGTAGCAACAATTTAAAGTGAATTGCAAAAGCACAATGTAAAGCAGTTAGGCTAGCATGGCATATTGGAGCAAAAACCATAATTCAGAAAGATATTTGTTATAAGTTACAAATTAGCCTCACTGGAAATTCATTAGTAGGAATCATATTATTTGATGTCAAAAATCAGCAAGTCACCAAGTGGTCCTTCAAATAACAAACACTTTCCCTACAATCTTAAAACTATAACCATAATTAGCATTATTCAGAGCAATTCAGAGGCATTTGTATCAGAACAATAGATGGAACAATGTGGTTCTAGTTTCTAGAATAAAACATCTTCCACAGTTCCAGAAAAGAATAGATAAATAAATATGATGGATCTTGCATACTCTGATCAAAAGAAACTCTTACTTTGCTACCTGACGCAATGGCCTCAAGGCAGGAGCATAGAGATCATTACATATGCAAATAACCTACATAGGCAACCCACTCATTTAATAACATTCAGATAAAAGCAGGCATCAAGTAGACAATGATGACCATGTCAAACTTACAGGTCTTGACAATGATGCATTTTTATGTCCCTTTTTGGACCTTCGTGATTTTTCCTCTCTGGCAATATTTTCCTTCCCAGTATCGGGCTTCTTTTCTGCAGATACCTACATTGAACAATTATAGGATTAAAGGAAATGCATACAGGAAGGTACCAAACTGGAAAGGATAGGTTGCAAAATTTCATGCTGATTCATTTTAAGAAACTCAAGAACATTAAATACAAAAAAGACAACTCCCCTCTGAAAGAGCAAAGTAGAGACACTTTAACAATATATGTGTGTGTGCATGCACATGTCTGTGTAGCTGTTGCATGGACAATAATTTTGCAATTTAAAATCATAATGTCAACTCCTGTTAAAGGAAGATTATATCACATTTTCTCATGGCTTTGCTAGAGGAGAATTTAGTAAACTACTTATAAGGTGATACATAAGCAGGATCCCCCAACAAGCAGGAGCAACTGTGCCTATGCTGGCATATATAGCTTCTATACACTTTAAAAGAAACCTTTGGGAAATTTTCACTGAAAAAATATGTGATGTCAAGTGGGGATCCTTGGTTTGCTTCCACAGACTAAATGGGCTGTATGAATGAGGGTGTATTGGCAATTTCTTTGCCAGGTCTGAGGATGCATGCACTGTAAAACCTAATGGTGGTAAAAGGAAAAGTAAAGAAAAATAAAAACAAGTGTCAAAGTGCCGGTTCAATAGAGTCTAAAGAAAAGCACACAAGGAAGATCACAAGAGTATGACCCATTCACTAGATACATTGTCCAAAAATGCACTTCATAAAAGCATAGGATTTCAACAATAGATACCATGCCATACCATCTTTAAAAGAACATCCACAGCACCCTTGCCATCACCAAGAGCTCCATCTATTTCATCAATCACCTAAAAATACACAATAACTTTTTATTCAGCACAGCAGGACAAAAAGGAGAAAAAGGAAGTGTGAAGCTTTTCAAATAAAAATTTTAAAAAACCAACCAGACATTTCGGTCTTGAGTCAGCCATAACAGAATTCATCTGAACCACATCAAGGATTTTTGCTTCAATGGTTGATGATGACCGATCATCACTAGCATTAATCTACAGAGAGAGAGATTTAGTTCATATTAACATGCTCACTAAATAAGGTCAAGGAATGTGAAGCTTCATATAGCAAATCATTGTAGACATTTAAGGAAGGGGGGGGGGGGGGGAAGACAATGTCTAGTGAGATTTTTGCCCAAAAAAGAACTTCCAATACACCAATTAACAAACTTCCTATATGAACAAAAAAAAAAAAAAACATAGGCAACTGAGCAAGTGATATCTTAACAATGATAGAATTCAAAGATGATAAGGTGTTAAGTGCTAATGATCTTGTACTACTGCACATGAGTAGGGTAAATTACAACACCTCTACAACACGATATCCACAATGCTTAGCTGCTACATGTGCTAGTGTAGTCTTTCCAAGCCCAGGGGATCCACAGAGTAAAAGAATCTGCAAAGACCACAAGATTAAGTTCTGAGAGAGAGCACAAAAAATGTGAAGTTCAGAACATTGTGTAGTCAAAAGTTATCAAATGGAATTGGAGAAAGGAAAATATCCTATTTCATCCATGCCAATATTCTAGCCAAAAAGTTGTAGCTTCTCTTTCCTAGGAGCTACCCAATGCACCAAGCAAAGATATCAATCAAATGATCTAAATCTCTGCAGGCTGCTCAATTTGACCAAATATAATTGAACACCAGACTAGTATAAAATATAAAACAAGCCATACCACTTCACCTTGTTGAGGTTCAGATGTGCGCATGATATCACACATCAAGAAGAAATAGGATTCCTGGGAAACAACTATACATGGTCAAAAATTTATTGCTAACCTTGTGTTCTGGTGGACCAGTAAGCCTTGATTTCTTGCTCCATGGGTCTTGAATACCTTTAGTGTTTCCATGATCCAAATTATTAGAATTTCTGTAACTGCCACTACTCCATTTACGCCCTCTGCTCTTACTTGAGAAACTTGAATCAGTATATTTATGATATTGAGCAGAAGTATGTCGTCTGAGAGATGACAAAACTTCATCTGAGGTACTCCTAATTTCAGATCCAAAAACGCAAGAGTCCCATTGCTTCAACCATAAGAGGACCTGTGTTAAGACAGCCGTGAAGAATTGAGTAATGACAAGTTGAGTAATGACAACTCATGCATATTTCTGGATATTTGCTATTTATTTAATAGTGCATGTCTTATAGGACACAAAAATATTACATACCTCACGATTTGTATGTTCATCACTGAGAAGCTCTGTGAAAGAATTTGGAGCATATTTTTCAACCCAAAGTTGTTCATGGACTATAGGTGTTTCAGATACAATTACATCGCTTTGATGCTCGGAACTAGCTTGCAAGGCCTTCAACAGCCAAGAATAAATTGTCACAAACATTCCAATGCCTTTTGTAGTAGCCAACCACATGATTACATGTCACCACTATGATAAAGCTGAACCCTCAAATTCATTTATTAAATGATAATCTCTTTTAAAGGAAGGAATATTATATCAGTGATATCACCAACTTGCAGAATGATTTATCATTCCAATGCTTTGTCCTCACCTTTTCTTTTGATTGCAAAATTGGTAAAGTTCTCTAAATATGACATTTGGTACCTTTATTCCTATTTCTTGTTTTACATGTAATTAGTCTTCTCTGACTTGTCGGTGAAAACATAGAAACATATGCAATCAGACATTTTCAGAGAAAAAAGATATTTTCCAACTGGGTCTCCTAAGATGCTTAAGCTAAATCATCTACCTAGATGACTATAGTGAATACAACAATAGGAAAGCGAGAACAAATTACTACAGCATGTACCTTATTGAAAGCCTGTTGCTCTATTCTTTGCAATAGAACATCAAAAGGTTCAGAGATAAGGTCTGCAAAGTAGACAGAGCACCAACAGTAAACACTGGGGTATGACTACTCAATGCAAATTTAGCAAATCAAAATTGTAGCCACAAACAAGAGGGAAATGTACAGCTGCCGTCAATAATTAATGGCACTAGGAAGAAGTAACAGATAAGCAGCAACACAATGGATGGAATGATTCAGGATTTGATGCGAGTACCACTAGAATATCACAAAGAAAAGTGAAAGGAAAAAGAAGAGCAGAATTCTACCATTAGATTGTCCTATGACGTCCAATTTCTTAGTCCTCAGCTCACACTCCACTCTGCATACCCTGGCGTAAACCCTATCACCACTACTGGGAGCCGTGACGGGAAGGAAATCGCCATCAATCGCGGACGCATATCTCGACAAATAAATCTCCTCCTGAACTCCTGCTACAGTAGTGTTGCTGTCCTGTGGCGGTGGCGAGTACCTTAGCCAGTCCTCCTCATAGTCATCGTCATCGACTTGGATCCCCGCATTCTCATCGACATCGATAATTTTGGCTCTCTTGTTCTCATCAGATGGGGACTCTGAGTCAACGGAGTGCCGGGGGCGTTTCTGACCGTTGATTTCTGGAGATGCGGATGGTGGTGAATCTGGTGATCTGGCGGCGGAGGAAGAGTAGGGATCCGGGGAGGATGGATCTAGGCAGGGTTCGTCGTAATAGTGGGAGTTGGCTTCGAGGAGTTCGAGCTCTTCTGGAAGCGGGATGTCCATGTCCATTGGCCAGAGTTAGTGCCGTAGCGATGGAATCACCAGCGAGATTGGGAGATTGAGAATGCGGCCGAGCGCGTAATCCCTCTCTTTGGCGGGAAAATAGAGTGCATGAAGCGGGAACGAGTTCTGTAATTTCCGCTTTCTCCTTTTTGTGGTCATGGACTGAATGGTACCGTTAATCTGTGGATATATCGACGGGCTGGAACCAGGTTTTGGTTTAAATTTAAATGCAGGCCCAAACAGGCGAACTGAAACAACTACCGATAGAGCCCAACAAGCCCATGCCCAAATAAACGAAAGAAGCAAATGTCAGAAGCAGAACAGGCCCTTCACTGGCCCTTGAAGTAAAATGTTGTGCAATAAAGCCCTTCAACTAACTTTCGTGACAATTGAACCCCACCAAGTCCGAAGTAACTTTCTTATTGGTATATAGAAAAAAAATAGATTTATTATAACTTTTTAAATAAAAAGGATAATTATCTTTCATAAATGTGATTAAATCTTAATTATTACAAGTAGAGAGATAAATGATTGAGATTTTGTGTAAGTCTAGACTATATTGAACTAAATTACATTAATTATTAAATAAAGGTTAAGCCCTTGATATTGGGGATCCTCCTCCATTCAATGATCTTATTTTAAAGTCTAGTGCAGTTTGGATTGTAAAATAGGGTTTTCATATAGATGTAAATATATAGATGAGATAAATGCATATATCAAAATGCCTTCACTCATAATTTGTTGGCATCACACCCATAACATCAAGCCAAAATTCAATAATCACAAAAGATCTCAATTCTCAAAAATGTGCTTATAATTAACATCTTATGCCTGCTACAAAGATGAAAGAACTTGTAGCTTTTCAAAATATCAAAAGAAGAAACATCTAAGATAAGAGTTAGTGATTCATAAGTTAAACGTCTAATATTTAGCAAATTTTGTTTTTGAAGGCCATAAGACAACAGATTTTGTTTTACTAGGAAAAAAGTATTTGATGATCTCATCATATGAAATGAGCAAAAAAAAAGTCCACTATTACCAAACTCCAAAACAAGAAATCTTTGGAAATTTTTAGATAAAGGAGTAGCCCTAATATTAGAGGACTAGTCCTTCATCTAAAAGTTTTTATTTTGCAATTTGAAGTACAAAAACCTTTTTTCAATTCACAAATTGTCCTACAATTTCACAATTTTTGTTGGAGAATATTGATGGGGTGATGGATTTCTAATTTTGGAAATTCAAAATATTTGCGTGAACCAAGCTTCAAATATTTTTCATACCCATGACCCAATCCAATTCCCTACTATTTTCAAGGAGATTAGCATTCATAGATCTATAAACACTTTTCCTCAAATTAAGCATTTTTCCATTTTCATCCGTTTATCTATTTTTCTCTCCTCTAGTCCTCATTTTTTCTACTTCTATTTCTTTCTTTGCAATTTTCACCATTTCTTTTGATTTTAAGGTTACATGAAATGGGGCAACAAACATTGATCTACAGCTTTGTCGCTCGAGGCACGATGATCCTCGCTGAGTATACCGAGTTCACCGGCAATTTCGCCAACATTGCCTCTCAATGCCTCCAAAAGCTTCCCTCTTCAAACAACAAGTTCACCTATAATTGTGATGGTCATACCTTCAATTACATTGTTGAGAATGGATTCAGTTAGTTCTCCTTCATGGTTTCTTTGTTATATTGCACGCATATAGGACTTTCTTGTAAAAATTGGATATTGATCTTTGTTATTTGTTATAATTAGATTGTTCGATTGACTCTTCTTGAGTTTGCTTGTCCATTTTTTGTTTTTTGATCATGTTTTTGTCCATTTGCTTGAATTTTACATGCATGGTTTGTTCTGTGATCTATATCATGCATGGATGGCAGCTTATTTAGAGCGAATTGCTTCCTTCATTTGGCTTTGTTCATTTATTTGCTTAATGAATATTTTATTAGTTTAATTATATTTTTTTAAAATAATAATAATAACAATAATAATAGTTTATTTTTCTTTTGGATCTTTGTATGATTATTTTGTTTCCTTTACATTTTACAATTAATTTTTGCTTGGCAGGTGAAAAATGGAAAGAAAAGAAAGCAATTGATGTTTTGGTTTCTTTTATTCCTGAGATCTCAATGTTACAAAAATTTTAAAAGCATTGATTTCATCAAGTTTCTTTCTTGTACTTAAATGCAATTACCTTATTTGGTCATTTACACGATCAGCATTTGGTGGAATAAATCAAGAATTAATGACAATGGTTTTTATTGTTTAATTATACCCTAAGATTGGTAATTTTTATTTAAGAGTATATAATATGTTTAGGAATTCAAAATGTGTTACATTGATAATTGATACTAATGCCCCAAAATTAATATGTTTGCGAAACTATGCATATATTACAAAGATAAGGTATTGCCATATCATAGTTTCATTGATGAATTGCTTCTACATGTGTCTTCATTTGATATTTTTTAGCCGCAAGTTCTCTCATTTTTATAATAGGCATGAAGCACTAATTATAATCACATTTTTGAAAATTGAGATACTCTATGACCATTGAATTTTGGTTTGATGTTAAAAGTATGATGCCATTAACTTATGAGTGATGGCATTTTAATAAATGATATTTTAAGTTATTTTGAGATTTAGATAATGACATTACCTTGATCTTTGTGTCTCATTACATAACAATGCTGATAAAATTTTTCTTCTAAAAATCTTTGTTTACGATGTAAATGAATTTTTTAGAAATTTTCTGTTAATAATGAAAATGAAAATAATAGGAGTAACCAATAAATAAATTAAAGGGAAGCAAAGAAAGTGTGTCAAATATGACTACTATTTTTTAGCTAATATTGTGTCTATTTATTGAATAGTTTAAACCTCTATTAAGAAGAAATGACGAAGGAATTGTTATAACTTATCATAAAAGCCTATAAATTTGCATTAGTGTTTCATTTCTTCAATTATAATCCAATATGCCCTTTTAATGACATTGATTTTGTCATTTAACTTGAATTTTGCAGCCTATTGCGTGGTTGCAATTGAATCTGTAGGTAGACAAATTCCAATTGCATTTTTGGAACGTGTTAAGAAAGATTTCAATAAGAGATATGGTGAAGGGAAAGCTACAATTGCCACAACCAAAAGTCTAAACAAAGAGTTTGGGTAATTATATACCTCTATATTTCTTTTTAAGAGATGTGTTGAAGAGATATTTTCATCATGTTTTAATCTCTATGTATTTTGTAGACCCAAATTGAAAGAGCACATGCAGTATTGTGTGGACCATCCTGAAGAGATCAATAAACTTACGAAAGTAAAGGCCCAAGTTTTTGAAGTCAAGGGTGTTATGATGGAAAATATTGAAAAGGTAAGCAGCTCAATTTGGTTTTGAAATTGTGGGTGCACAAAAATTGAAACAAAACATGATAACTTAATAAGCATCTTGCCTTTCTTTTTTTTCTTTTTTGTTTTTAGTTGTATAATATTCTAACTTTTTCATGTCAAAAGCAGGAGTTAAGATGATATTTTCTAATTCAAAATATTAAACATGTCATTTTATGTTGGTAATAACATTTATCTTGTATACAGGTTCTTGATCGCGGTGAGAAGATTGAGTTGCTTGTGGACAAAACTGAAAACCTTCGTTCACAAGTAAGGTCTTTCAAAATGTATTTGGCAACTAACCAAAATGTTCATTCTTTTTTGTTATGAGTAAACGAACTAAAATTTTGAAATTTTTAGAATTATATAAAGCTCCAAACAATTTCTAATTTTAATTCCTTTTATGTTTCTTGGTGGTGTTGTATCTCTAGCATGATAATATCACTGTTCAACCTGTATAAATTGATCTTATATTGCAGGCACAAGACTTTAGGCAACAGGGAACTAAGATGAAGAGAAAGATGTGGATTCAGAATATGAAGATGAAACTAGTTGTCCTAGGTATTTTTGTTGCTTTGATTCTTCTCATTGTGTTATCAATTTGTCGCGGCTTTAATTGTTAACTTGGATCAAAATTCCTACAAACTTCACTTTGAAGCTTGGCCAACCGAGTCATTTTGATAAACTAGCTTGGTGTAATTATTTTCATGTTTTAGGTTTAAACTTCTTTTGCCTATTCTAACCTTTTAGGTTAAGGGGAGACTTTGTACCTTAGATTTATTGTATATTGGATTTATTGTATATAGGTTTACATATTGTATATAGGTTTACATATTGAATTTGTTATTAGACAATTTAAGATATAATGAACGATAACTTGTATGTCAACATATCATGTTGGCATTTTTTTAGTTGTTTATTATAAATTCTAATTTCTTATCCATTTTATGTAAAAGAAAATTACTTGCAAAGAGCTTTTTCTTTATATCCAAGAAACTTCCTTTAAAAGAGTTTTTTTCTTTATATCCAATTATTTTTTTTGTTATGTGACTTTGTATAAACAACCTCACTAATAGAGACTAGTTCAAGGCATGTTTGGTTTATTACCTACATTTAAAAGGTTGTCAAGGTACATATCTGTATACAACTAGCAACCCTTTAAAAGAACATGATAAATGAAGTTACATTTAAAAACATATAAAGTAAAAGTTATATAGTTGATTTCAATTGTTTTTCATTGAAGTGGGATGATGGGATCACAATAACGTTGATTTCACTATAAGTGATAAGTCGTAAACACCTTTTGTCAAAAATGAGAATCGAAGAGATCTGCTTTGATCTATATAGACTCCATTGTTTCATCACTTTGGTCAAGCCCCTCTAAAAATGCGTCCACAAAACTTGATATTGTTGTGGTTGAAAATAATGATATAGATTATTGATGCTTGACTTATCGTAGCAACTCTAGAACATGATTTCTTGACTCATAGCCACTAAACCTTAGAAGTTTATCCTATACACAGTTTCAAGGACTAATTGTGCCTAGGAGTAATGTGTTGCTTGATAATGCAAACAACCATAACTTGGCATCAAGATCTATAATCTTAGCTTTATGATAAACTAATTCTAAAAAAGTACGAAGTAGTAGAAGAAATAAGATAAATTTACCAAACCTTAGGATTAGAGTGAGTGGAAGTACCAAAGTAGGATTGGCTCCAACTCCATTTACCATTTGAGTACACAGTTCTTTGGTATCAAGTAAGAAAGAACATAAATACTTGGAAAAGGGAGGATATAATTGCTAGTTTGGACAATTGAGATTTTCCAATTCATCATGAACACGAAACAAAAAATCTTATAAATACATTGCACCATTTACTTTCCTTTTAAGTTTCCATATAATGCAAGTGTGTAATCAAAGTGAGGATTCAGTTGTATCGAAGTCATCTCTTTAAAATGGCATCAAGATTGTAACTTATTTGGATTTGGCCAACCTCTCATCCAATTCCTCAAAATTATAGCATCTATCTCAAAGGTAAAATTTGCAAGGCGGTTAGAGAGACACCTCCACCAGTTGGTTGGGTGAAGGTAAATATGGATGAAAGCTTGAAAGGCAATCCAAGTCAAGCTGTAACAATAGGTATTTGTTGTATTAGTTGAGGAAAATGGCTATTTGGGTTTATTATATGTATTAGCTTCCAAAAGAGCATGGTGTTGAGTTATACACTATTATTCAAGGCTTGCAAATGGCTTGGAACAATGGATTTAGGTTGCTTGTTATTAAGTCTGATTGTCAAATTATTGATAAGATTCTTAGAGAACATGATAAAGACAGCCATGACTTAACAAGTAAGCTTGTTATCATGTATAGACAATTGTATAAAGGAAGTGGCACTGCAAACTCATGCACATTTATAAGGATGCAAACCACTATGCTAATTTTCTTGCTTTAGATTTTCATCATCTTCCAATAAAGCAAACAATGTACCTTAGCCTTCACCTGATCTCTTAAAGTTACCTAAAGATGATTTTGTAGGTACTTTTAGGATTACGACTTAATAGTTAGTTTAGTCTATATGCATGTTCTGAATATGCATTAATTATATAAATCCAATGAATTACTTTAAATGCAATTGTAAGTAATAACTCAATATCTCAAATTAAATATTTGTTGCAAACATTATCTCTAAATATATAAAAAATAATTTTTTTTTTTGCATTAAAGGATGTGAGATATTTATTGCCTTTTTTTAGTACTCAATTATTGTTGAAATAAATATGTTTTTTCTTTTAAAATAACAAAGAAAATATTTGAGGTATGTCTAGAAATTACTGAACCCCACAATCCAACGTACCTCTTTACCATTGGGAACATGATAAAATGTATAAATACATTTAAAAGGATGTGATATGGTAAAATGGAGTTGCAAGGGTCAGAAATATATAATTGATTTCAATTGCTCTTCATTGAATTAGGATGATGGGATCCCTAAATCAAACCTATAAATTTGATTTTCCTCACAAGTCCTAACCCATAAACACTTTCTTGTCAAGAATGAAAAAATCAAAGACGCCCATCTTGATTTAAATGAGCTCAATTGGCTTATTAATTGATCAAATATTGAATGTTTCTTGAAGTAATTGTAACATCCCCTTTTTTTGATAAACCTCATAGTTTACCAAGTAGGGAAATGTACTTCTTAAGATAAAAAAAATAGTAAGAATTATCTATAGAAAGAAATTACAACGGAAGTAAAAACTCTTCTAATATAAAATGTTTCCCTTTAAGGAAAATCCGCTTTCAAAATAATTTAAAGTTTTATAGAAAGAAAATCAATTACCTGTAAAAGCAAACTAATTTAATGAATAATATCTTTAAAAAAATATCAAACTACTCAAAGTTATAAAATAAAACAGGCTATGCCCATTTAAATGAATTTTTAATGTCATACACATAAAAGTAACTTATGCAAAAAAAATACATTAAAACAATTGCTTTTGCAAAATACTTTCTAAAATAATAAAAGTAAATTATTGTTTTGGTAATACATTAATTCGCCTTCATATCAAAAGCATTGAAGTTGATATATGAGATTTATGCCGAAAGCTCTCAAGTCGAGCGGCTACTACTCCAATCTACTAATATGAAATGGGAG
>BPVZ01000110.1:200423-223897 GCA_020521535.1 Rubroshorea leprosula
ACATATATAAAAAAATTTATTAATATATTATAAATTAAAAATATAATAATATAAATTTTTACATGTATTTATAATTAATTTATATAAAAAGTTATCAAAATTAATATTTATAATTTTTTATATAAATTAATTAAAAAATTACACCACTTGAAAGGTTTAGAAATGTGATAATAACATTTTAACGCCCACCATGCTCGAACACACGTTTTCATTGTGATGGACGAAATGACAAACCAGTCCAGCCACTACACTTGTCTTGTTAAATTAAAACATCATATTATATTTATTTATATATCATTAAACTAACGATTTGAAATGTTAAACTAGTTAAACTGGTCAAATCGAGAACTAAAAGTCAAAACGGTTTGACCTCTGGGTCAGTTTTCAAAACATTGGTATATGGAGTGTTACAGTAATGATTTATCGGCAAATTCGTATTTAAGGTCTATGATCTCAACTTTACAATAAACCACTTATAAAACTAACAATCTATTAGTTTGAGTAGGAAGAATTTGGTTTCTTTTAACTAAACTCTTGAATTTAAGTCTTGTGAATGGAAAAAATGGTGTTAGAAAGCTTCCCCCATTTATAGGAATTGAGACAACTCGATTCTAAATTAGTTGGATCCAATGTAACTTCTAAATATTGAGAGATTAGCAAAAAAAAAAAAAAAAACCCACTTCTAAAAAGGTATGAAGTAAGAGAAGAAATAAGCTAAATTTGCCATGCCCTAGGACTAAAGGGAGTGAAAGCACCAAAGTAGGGTCGGCTCCAACTCCATTTACCATTTCAATAGACGATTCTTTCATATCGAATAAGAAAGAAAATTAATTAGGAGGGGTGGATATAATTACTATTTTAGACAATTGAGAATTTTTACTTTATGTCAAATTCTAAATAATAATTTTTATAAATACAATTGATCATTTGATTTCCTTTTACAACTTCATATGTTACAAGTTTGATGGTTTGTAATCCAAGTAGGGGTTTCAGGTGTTGATTACTCCTTGAAAATGGTGACCTGCATACGGCCAGCTTTTTATCCAATATTGCAAAATCATACAATCTATTTCAATGGTAAAATGTGTAAAGCGGTAAGATGGGCACCTCTATCAATCGGTTAAGTGAAGGTGAATGTGGATAGAAGCTTAAAGGATAATTTGAGGCAAATTGCAGCAAGAGGTATTTGCTGTACCAACCAAAAAAAATGCCTATTTGAGCTCACTAAGCGTATTGGCTTCCAAAATAGCATTGTGGCTAAGTTACATGCCATTATGCAGGGTTTGAAAATGGCATGGAACAATGGATTTAGGCTTATTGTTGTCAAGTCTAACTGCACAGTGGCCGGCAATAAGATTCTAGAACATCATGACGAAGACAACCATGACTTAATGAGCAAGATTGTAATCATGTGTAGACAACTATTACAAAGGAACTAGCGCTACCAACTCATGCACACTTACAAGGAAAGAAACTACTGTGCTAATTGTTTGGCTTTGAATTTTTAACATCTTTTAATGGGGGAGACAGTGTATCTTCAACATCTTCTAATGGGGTAGACAGTATACCTTCAACATCCATCCAATCTCATGACATTACTTGAAGATGATCTTGCAAGTACTTTTAGGATTAGGACTCACATTTAGTATAGCATTTATATGCATGTTTTGAATATGCATTAACCATGTATATCTAGTGAGTTACTCTAGATTTAATTGCAATGTAATACCTCAATGCTCTATTTTCTAAAATGAAATTTAAAGTCCTAATCGTTTTGAGTTATGTACATTGTTCCTAGACATATGAAAAACAATCTTCCAATATTGGAATAAAAAGGTGTGATATGTTTATTTCATTTCTTTACTACTCAATTATTGTTAAAAGCAATATATATTTTCTATTTGAACAACAAACAAAATGATTTGTATTAACTAAAATAAGTACAAGTAGTATTTCCATCCATAAACATGAAAAATTACAATAACATAGTACAAAACACTAAACCAACTCAATCATACCAGTTGAAACAAGCACAAAATTCCATATGCTTTTCTCTTCCATCTACTTTTCTTCCCCGACTCAACCCCACCCCATTTGTAATAGAAACAGAGGAACAATTTCAACCCAGTGTCACTTATCTGCACACTTTACTTTAGAGCAGTAATGCAACAACTCGATTTACTGCACCCACCCACCCTTACCTTGATCCAATAAAAAAAAAAAAAATCTAACTTGCTCCGATTCGAGCAATCGCTCAAACTTCAATTCAAAGTTTCTAAACAAAAGTTCATTTCTATTTTCTAGCTAATCAAAATGTTCAAACAATTGCAAACCAAATTAACTCCCACGCCTATCCTTACTTAAGCTGTACTTCTCAACCATTCATGTTGCGTAAATGCCTCTCTACAATTATTTGGTAAAACATAAACCAAATCCCACCAATTTAGCTAATTCATGCTCAAGGTATAGCCGCTAACTTTTGTTAAGGCTACATGAATATACTGTAAGTTTATTTAATTTACTTAATTTTATTTATTTATAACTAATTAAAATTTTTACAAATATCAATAATTAAACTAGTTTCAAGCTGTTAATTAATCAATATCAATTTTTTTTTAAACAATGAGTTGAGAGCTATAAGTATCAATTCTCCTAACAGTCAAATCAAATACATTTTTTTTTTTTTCTTTTTTTGCCATAACCATGCCCTCAAGGTAAAACGTGAGTTGAATTGCACTAACAAGTGCTTAGAGAGTCCTCATCCCCCATGCCACACCGAATCCACACAAGGCTATACGTTGGCCCCGGCCCACCCACGGCCCAACTAGCCAACGGTCCAAAAATTTCCAGCGGTAAAAAATACATTTTCTTGAAATAATTGTAACGGACAAAGACAAAAAAATTTCCCTTGCATCGACTTGTTCCACGTGTTCCCCCACCCGCCAAACACCTTCGGGCCAAATTTCACGAAGAAAGCATTTCACCATCAACAGTCAGTAGCACCACTACGGCGCCACCTCTGCTCCTCGTAAGTTTTCTAAGTTGTACGGTTTCGTTGTCGGTTCCGCTATGGTCGCAGTGGCGCCGCAGCTGGTCTACGGCGGAATCGATTCTGGCCGATTCGCCTTCCCCCGCTCAAAAAAGGTCTCGATTCGCACTCGTGCTAAGCCGGTTCTCTCGGTGGCCACTGAGCCAAAGCCGAGCCGACCTGGGCCGGTCCAGTCATCTCCACGGAGTGATGGCCTCAACGGCGCCTCAAAGTCTCCGCTGTCTAATGGATCCGTCAACGGAGTTTCAACGGTCAGTTGTTGGTTCCTTTGACTGTTGTATTTTCACTTGGTGAAATTGATATTCAATTGCTTGTGTTGTTTGGCTGCTGAGAAAAATATTATGAAAAGTTGAATTTTGATCACGACAGTTGCTTTCTTTGATTTATGAGTATGATTCCCGGTTTAAGATTATCTGGTTCTCTAGTAATTTTGATGTATACTTGTTTCATGGTTGGATTGATCATTCTCGTTGATGATGTTTTGTGTTTGGTTGCTGAGAAAGTGTAGCAACGTAATGGGAAATTAAATTCTAAGGAGAAAATAATGAATGTAGGTCAATCTGGCTATGTGCATACAGTTAAGGCTAACGTGAGGAATTGAGCTAGATGTTTTATGTGATGAGGAATCAATAACTGCATTAAAATTGTTTGAAAATTCGTAATGTTTATTAATTTTTTTAGTTAACCCATATTGTTTTGTCTATTCTGGAATTATGTTAAGATTCTGGACTTACTGCTTCAATGACATTAACCTGCCAGAGGATTGGAGATGTTTCACAAGAGATCAAGAGAGTGAGAGCACAAATGGAAGAAAACGAACAGCTGGCTATACTTATGAGGGGACTACGGGGCCAAAATCTGAGCGACTCTCAATTTGCTGATGACAACATACGACTCCGCCTGGTAGAGGTAATTTAGTTTTAAAATTTATTTTTTGAATTGGTAGAGTATATTTGTACCAAATTTTAGTTTTACTTTGATGCTTTTTGATGCATTGATTCAGGTACGATCAGGGATGAGCCAATTTTTACTGTACCCCTAGTTGGTACTTATTCCATTCGTATTTTACAATTCTATGAAATTTCGCATTGGCTATTTAATATTGTTAGTTTTCTTGGTGCTTATGCAACACAATCTTTGCAAATATTCACTATTCATGTGATAGTCCATATTATTACTCTTTAATTCATGGTGAATGTTACTTGGATTGGAATCAAGTATTTTACAAGGTTACATGCTTCATACTGTTACTCACTTACTCTGTACTTGGATTGGACCTTTTTTTTTCTTTTGATGATTAATCAAACAATGTGCCAATCACTCATAGACACAAAGGAGAGAAAAGTGGCAGGACATATAACGTTGTTGATTGGTGATGTTTGTGCTGTTTCGCTTTTGCAGGTAGATGAAAGCAGTGAGTTCTTACCTTTGGTTTATGATCCAGCAAGCATCTCTGCATATTGGGGAAAACGACCACGTGCTGTTGCAACACGGATTGTACAGTTACTATCAGTTGCTGGAGGTTTCCTCTCTCGACTTGCTTGGGATGTGATTAACAAGAAGATTAAAGAGGTGAAAACTTGATGCTCTGCCCAATGCTTCTAAGCTATTGGTCTTTGCATATGATTATTTGGATGTCATAAAAGCAAATTTATTTGCCTCTGTTTACTAAATTTCAAAACATTGCATGTGCACTCGTGCACACACACCCATATATCAAATCCAACACATGTGATATGGAAATATGTTTTTTGGACACTGATATTGGAATCAGCACTACAAGGTACTGCAGAAGGTTGAAAACCACTCGAGTTTTTCACCAGCCTTAATTTCTTAACAATGAGCCTCCTTCTCTTAATACCATACCATAATCTTAAAAAGAAAGCACAAGAGGAACATTATTAATATTAGGAACTTCTTACCCCTTACCACCTGATCGTATGAAACCTTTACCAAAAATTATCAGAGATTTCATTGCTGGGGAAGTGTACAAATAAAAATAATGCTATCCGTACTTAAAACTTTCATCTTCTACAAATCTCTCCATCAAAGGGGGATTTGAGTTTCTTCAAAATGTGGTTTTTATATTCAATATTTTATCTGCTCTAGAGCATGCATTTGCTGGTTTGAAATAATTGTTCATGTTTGATCTTCCATCAAGAAAAAAATTTGAATTTCCTTTAGAAATCTGTTTTTGTCTTGAATAAGTTATTTACTCTAGAGCATGCATGCGCTGGTTCAAAATACTTATTTTTGTTTGATTTTCAAGATTAGTTGCTTTAGACTGTTTATTTATTTTATTTTCAGAATGAAGTAGCTAGAGCTATTGAACTAAGGGAAATAGTGACCTCTTTGGGTCCAGCATACATAAAACTTGGGCAAGCATTGAGTATTCGACCAGATATACTTTCACCTGTTGCAATGATTGAGCTGCAAAAGCTTTGTGATAAGGTGAGTTATTGGACAGTGATTCCTTTCTGTATTGCTCTTTGAAATTATTTAAAGTGGTCAGAGAAGCTTTTCCTTTGCCACCCCAGTAAAATTTTGTGCAGGAGATTAAGTTATTAGATGTTAGGAGTGCTATTATATTAGGCACTGTAGTCGAGATGGATGCAAGAGAAATTGTCATGCTTTTATGCTTAATATTGATGTGTTCATGATCTAAAATTCGATTAATGTTATGTGCCAGTTGACTAGAACAGTGGGGATAGCCATGATTATCTGCAGTGATGTTTGGATTTGCTTGTCTTGTTTTTCCTTGCACAGGATAGACTGATATGAATAAGTAAAAGCTTGAACAATGAGTCCATTCTTGGTTGTTCTTCCATGGCATGGGCATTAGAACCAAAGAAAAATCCAAAAACATTCCATAGAGCTTTTGCCTGAGCTTCCTTGCAGGAAAACTTTTTGGCCTGATCGTAGTCTAATAATCACTTTGCAGTGCTTCAGTAGGTTAATGGAGGTTGACTAGTATTTTCACCATTAATCCAGCAAACTTAAGGTTTTCATGACTGATTTTTCCATTTATGATATGTGAAGGTTCCTTCATTTCCAGATGATGTGGCTATGGCTCTTATTGAAGAGGAACTGGGTCAGCCATGGCCCAACATCTATTCTGAACTTTCTTCTTCACCAATAGCTGCTGGTAATTTCAAGTTGAATTTTTAGTGAATATCAATACATTCAAAATCAGCTGAAAAGGCCATATAATGCTTTTTCTTCTTGTGTGATGTCCATGGGCAGCATCTCTGGGACAGGTATATAAGGGTCGCTTGAAAGAAAATGGGGATTTGGTGGCTGTCAAGGTACAGAGGCCTTTTGTTCTTGAAACGGTTACTGTTGATCTGTTCATCATACGGAACTTGGGCCTAGTCCTCCGTAGGTTTCCTCAGGTAGACTTTTTTCAAATAATAAGCTTTTAGTTCTAAAAAAAATGTAATGACATATTTGTAGTCCAACTTTCCCTTTCCCTTTCCCTTTGCTCAAGTCTTTAAAGGGGCATCCATGCTCTTTAGCCCTAATAATTTTACTGCTTCCTCCATTGTTTGCAGATTTCTGTTGATGTTGTTGGATTGGTTGATGAATGGGCTGCCCGATTCTTTGAGGAGCTGGATTATGTTAATGAGGGTGAAAATGGAACATTCTTTGCCGAAATGATGAGAAAGGACCTTCCACAGGTAAGTATAATGTTTTCTAACCTCATAATAGTTCATACCTTAATTATGTTTGGGAAAGTCAGTCTTGATTTTGCACTATCATTCTGGTTACAAAATTTTTTATTTCATTTGTCAAGTTGCACTAACGACAGGAGGCACAGAAATAACTGTTCCGATTTTCTAATTAACAACTAGAATTTCTATTGTACCATTCTGCATGGCTTTATGTCTGATAGTTGTGGAAAATCTTCTTTTTATTCCTTTGTTTTCTTCAGCTTTATCTTTTCTGTATAATTGATGCAAGATAGATGAAACTGAAGTTAATATTACTCAATTTTTGAAATATTTTGTGTTTTTAGGTTTGTTCCTTCATGTTTTTTCCAGGTTGTCATACCAAGGACCTACAACAAGTATACTTCAAGAAAGGTCCTTACTACAGAATGGATTGAAGGAGAAAAGCTATCACAAAGTACAGAAAGTGATGTTGGTGAACTTGTCAATGTTGGAGTGATATGCTACCTAAAGCAGGTAATATATTCTATGAATATATAATGCTACCATGTTAGCATGTGCATAATGGACATTAAAATAGAAAATAGTTTTGTTTCACTCTTTCTGAGATGGATTTTGTTACTGCACTTCACAATTTCTCATAGATTTTTTGGGTGCATAAAAATTATTGGTTTTGGTTAATTAGTGCAGAAGTGGGAAATTAGCTACTGACAACAATGTGACAGTTTCACTCTTGTGGAAGTATTCTGCAGCCAACGCAATTGCTGTAACACTAGTACAGTACTGTCACTACTGTCATGTCAATGACTTGCCTTCAACTTAAAGAAACATTAAACAATTCCTTATAAATCTAATTTCCTTGTAGACTGCTGGCCAAGGAGCTCACTTAGCATATACTTATAATATCATGATGGCATGATCACGCTTTGCCTAACAATTTTCATTAATGTCAATGGTTTACATATGAAAAAATCATCATGGTACTCAGTCTTTTAACTTCCTTTATCCTCAATGATTGCCTTTTTGCACATGTACTTGTGACCAACAGATGGAAGTTTCTGGGTAACTGGACATCATTGTTTCTTGCATATTATACGTTTTACTTTATTTCATGCGATTTTTATTTTTTGTTTTCAGTTGCTTGACACTGGGTTTTTCCATGCTGACCCTCATCCTGGGAATCTGATTCGCACACCAGATGGCAAACTTGCCATTCTTGACTTTGGTAACAATCTATTCATGAACATTCTTAAGTCTTGACTTTGGTTAAAGTTCTCATCATGTAGGTGCTTCTATATGAATGCACTTTTAACAACTTGGATCTGCATCAATTTATGTTATATATAAGAAATTAGATTTGTAGAAGATAGGTTCCCTTATTACAGTGGAATTAAATTATAATACCTTGGTGCTTGCATGTTGATACAAGCTTGCATTTTTTAGATTATGCACATATTAATTATTTCTGAATTTGATTAATTTCAAAATTAATGAATAATTTGCTTAAAAACTTAAGAAAAATGAACCAAATTATTAAACTAAATAAAGAAAGAAAGAAAGAAAGAAAAGAAGAAGAAGATATCCCCTTAGATTAAGAGAGGACTTAAAAGTTGAAATGAAACTTAGGGAGATTTTAGTTTGGAGAGGAGAGAATTTGAGAAAGCTTGGGGGTTGAGAATGTTACCTTTAGAGATTGAGAGAACAAAAAATTTTGGTGTGATAGAAGCATGGGTAATGAGGGTATTTATAGGGGAGATTCTTTGTTGTGTTTCCAAAATAACCTTGAGAGAGAATGGGAAGTTTTGGTGTGAGGAGAAGTGTGGGTAATGGGGGTATTTATAGGTGAGATTTTTTGTTGTGTTTCCAAAATACCCTTGAAATAGCTACTCCCTTTGTCCCAAATTATCTGTTGCTATAACTAACTTGGTTATACTTTTATATAGCATATGAATGGTAATTAAAAATATTCTTTTGATTGAATGAAACTACTAGAAAGAGAAGTTTTCAATTGTCATTCATATGCTATATAAAAGCATTACCTAAAGTTACGTGCAAGTTAGTTATGTGACTGATAATTTGAGATGGAGGGAGTATTATTTAGCTGGTGAGAGGAATAAAATGGAATTTCCAGCATTTATTTATTTATTTATTTATTTAAAAAATGCAGAATCTAGTTGTTGAAGGATCTGTTAGGTTGTGTTGTGTCAATAGACCAGCCAGGCACAACATGCTTCTAATGGCTAGAACAATATGAGTTTAGTTTAGTCTGACAAAAAATTGAGCCAACGTGGCATGGAATGAGTTGGGTTGTGTGCACTTTGTCAACACTGGCCCTATCTGTGCCATGTGATGGTTGGGCACAAGAAATTGGGTCTGACGGTCCAACTGCGGCCCAGGCTCTGGGATGTGCACAGCCCAAATCATGACTGGCTGGGCCTCCAGCCACATAATGGTATATGCATACATGATCAATAACAGGTCAAGTTGTTGTCTTTTGGTGAGCACCTGTTCTTAGATGGGCATTATTGGTTACAGTTTTTGAGTTATTGATGGCATATAAATTCAATACTAGATGATTTTGTTCTGGATGCCCAAGTAGGCATATGTTTTCTTAGGTTCTGATGTGGAAGGAAGAAGATTTGTCTAGCCAACCTCCATATCAGTTTTGGATCAAATCAAGGCTTTCTTAGGTTAGTTTGAGATGATTGATTTCTTGGATAGTAAATTTCTCCTGAATCCTTGACATAGATTGATTTACATGTCCTGCACGAACAAATTTAGGACCAGGAATGATAATGAAAAGATTTAAATACTCTTAATGAATCAACATGCAAGAAACTTAAATACTCTTAATGAATCAACAAGCAAGAAAGATCATTAAGGGTATGTGAACAATTTCACAGCAGTCCTGGCATTTAAAACGTCTGGAAGTCCTGATTTTCACTTTTCTCATATATTTATCTATATTTATCTATGCTATTTTTATTTAGATTAATTGTGCTAATGATGCAACAGGTCTGGTGACAAAATTGACTGATGATCAGAAGTATGGAATGATTGAAGCTATTGCTCACCTTATTCATCGAGATTATGGAGCTATAGTGAAAGATTTTGTTAAACTGGATTTTATTCCAGAAGGGGTTAATTTAGAACCTATCCTACCGGTTCTAGCTAAGGTTTTTGATCAGGCACTTGAAGGTGGTGGGGCAAAAAACATAAATTTTCAAGAGCTTGCATCAGATTTGGCACAAATAACATTTGATTATCCATTCAGGATACCCCCGTATTTTGCTCTTATAATTAGGGCAATTGGGGTGTTGGAAGGAATAGCCTTAGTGGGGAATCCTGATTTTGCTATTGTGGATGAGGCCTATCCATACATTGCACAGGTACAAAATTCTCTTGTGTATTTTATTTTGAAGATTATTTTGAATTCTGTTATTGTAAAGATATGAATTATGAATAGGCCTAAAAACAATATATGAATTATGCAAAGGATGAAAAATGATATATGAATTATGCATCTCCAGTTTTTTTTTCTTGGTTGCATTTCATTTAATGTTAGAATGAGAGCTTAAGAATGCATCTATTATGACAGTTGGCTCTCTTGGTACTTACCACACCTTACTTCTCTTAATGAGAGCAGCTATCTGGATTCATTGGTACTATTGTGACCTCCAAAAGAGAGTTGCCTCTAATGTTGAAATTTAGAGAATAACATTACTTTTCAGTTTGAAATTTGGAGAGCTAAATCTATTTTAACTGCTTTCCTAGAGTTCTATAACTAAATTATGATATCTTTTATTTTTAATATCGGTTTGTGGTTTATTTGGAAATGAAGAGAAAAAACCTAAGATATCCTATGGCTCTTATGGAGAACTGTCGCAAATTCTGTCTCCTTTTTTGTAAGTGATGTGAAAAGTAATTGCCACAATAACCCCTAGCTATTGGAACAACAGAACTCTATGCACCATGAAACTTGAAAAAACAAAAGAACAAATGAGAGGTAAAACTGTTGTTCTTGCAGGGAAGAAATATATGCTACCAAGGCCCTAGGATTTAGCTCAGGTCTGGACTTTTGACAGGACGAAATGTTGTAAAAGAATTTAGGTAGCAATAGAGCTTGCTTGAGTTGAATCAGATGGGGGAGTGTTTTTGTCATGATGCTGTCATTTGGATGCAAGTATTTTCTTTACTTTCTGTTGTATTTTTCCTTTATTTCTCATACATAATTGAGGTTACTTTATTCTTACCATTTATTTGTATTGTCAGAGGCTCCTCACCGATGAATCCCCTCGTCTGAGGAATGCTTTACGTTACACAATTTATGGGAAGTCTGGTGTTTTTGATGCTGAAAGGTTCATTGATGTCATGCAAGCCTTTGAGAATTTCATTACTGCAGCTAAAAGTGGAGGTGGAGAGAATTTGAATGGGGATATGGCTGAACTTGGTATTTTACAGAGTCAAACAGCTTTTGTCTTTCCTGGATTTTCATCAAGTGAATCTCAATTGAAGCAGCCAATCCAAACAAGGGCAGCCTTAGCATTTTTGCTGTCTGAGAAGGGGAACTTTTTCCGAGAATTTCTTCTGGATGAGGTATTTTAAAATCTATTGTTTGATAAGATATTAACTCAGAGAGCCTTTCTTACTTAAGCTGAATTACCACATGAAAAATTACAACAATAAATGAAGCTATCTATGGACAAAATAACACTTTATGCCACAGTAAGGTGTGTGAGTCGGCATCAATTCAACCTATTCGTCTCTGCTTTCCTCTTCCATCCAAAATGCCTTTTAAACACTAGTTTGCTTTTGTATTTAAATTTACACCAGTGAAAAAATTCTCTGTTATCTGGATCCTTGCTGAGATATACCACAAATTCAGGCTCAGAACTGGCATCTTCCCTTTTGACTGCATTGCTTAGTTAGGAAAAGAACTCTTATCCTGCTTGATCTATTCTGAACTTGGTTATAAGCTAGCTCATGTATCTATTTTCTGTGGAAGCAGATTGTGAAGGGAATTGATGCACTTACCAGGGAGCAGTTGGTTCAAGTAATGGCTACCTTAGGATTCAACAATGCTGTCCCAGTATTTAGCATGGTTCCAGCTCTTGGACCCTTTAGGCCAGCAGGACTTCTGCCCACAGTAACTGAGGAGGACAGGGTTATATTGAATAACGTGCAAAAGATTGTTGAGTTCCTAACAGAAGGAAGTTCAATATCAAGGTCATCAAATCAGGTACTCAAAAGTTTGCACTCTGACCCCTAAAATTTAACTCTCCTTTTTTTTTTCCTAGAATTTAAGTCATTTTATAATTAGAGATTGTTAGAGCTTTCGTGTTCAGAAGATTCTTTTGTCATTTTCAATGTTATTTATATCATGTATACGCCAATATCAACATGTTTTATAGAAAGTGTTGATTTGAGTAATCACGAATTCTTTAGATTGGTTTGGGCTTAAGCATCTTCTTGTTTGGATGAAAAAATTGTCAATGTAATGGATCCAGAAAACTCCTCATTCTTCTTACTCCGGTAAATTTTGTATCTTATATTTACTGCGTGTTCATTTGTGTGTATCAACAGGGCATTGACGTTGTTCGTGTTGTTCAAGAGTTGCTTCCAGTGTTGCCAGGCATCTCAGCTAGAGTGCTTCCTGAGGTCATCAGCCGGTTATCATCCCGGGTATTAGCACGTTTAATCCGAGATACAGTTTTGTAATTGAACTTTGATGGAGAACAATTGCTCAGCTTCTTTGTATATATGCTCATATACGAATTATTTATAATAAATGCAATATTATTGCATCATTTGCTGAGATTTCGTAGAAATAAGGACACAACATTTCGAAGCTATTTTAACGAAGGATATGACCTAAATGCAATATTATTACTTCCTTTCCTTCGGTAAGATTTCTTCTATGGTTTGTTCTAGATTACTTACTAGAAGAAAGGAACTCTTTTCATTATTGGCAAGTTTACATTTCTTCTGGCCATCATTATTTCGTAGAAATAAGGACACAACATTTCAAAGCTATTTTAACCAAGGATATGACCTAAATGCAATATTATTACATCCTTTCCTTCGGTAAGATTTCTTCTATGGTTTGTTCTAGATTACTTACTACAAGAAAGGAACTCTTTTCATCATTGGCAAGTTTACATTTCTTCTGGCCATCATTATTGGAGGCTTTGAATTTTGATTGTTGGCGGCAGCAGAGTGGTGGGCTGTGGCTACATTATTAAATTTGTTAAGATTACTAAATCTGGTAAAGTTTTATTTTAATTTGATTATTAAAAATAATTAATATTTATTATTTAATAAATTAAAATTAATTTATAAATAAATATTTTAAAATATTATAATTAATTATTTAAAAAATTATAAATTAATAAGATTATAATTAATTAAAATTAATAACTTTAATAAAAAAATTTTGTGATGATGACCTCAGTTCAGGTGATTGTAGATCAACGGATGAGGGCCAAAGGACAAATTGCCCCCTAAACTTAAAGATTAGTGGCATGTTAACCCCTGAACTAAATTTAAAAGCCAAATGACCCCGAACTCATCTAGATCAACAAAATGATCCGTATTTAACAGATTGTGGCAACAACGGTTTATCCCTCTGTCTATGTGAGGACTGCTAGGAGCACTCCCTTCCAGCACTCTCTGACACAGAAACCATAGCTCTTCTGACCCCATCGACACCAAGACCAATTAGGCGAACTAAGTTGACAAGCTGGATTTTCCCCATTGTTCCCATAATGTTAACGTGGTTCGCTCACCGAGTTGGTTTATGTACTGATGGGTTCAGAAGACGCCAAGAGTGCAATGAAACTGGCAATTTTGGGACTTTCGTGCATCCAGGGGTACCCACTAGTTCGTCCTTCGATGTAAACTATTGTTCAAATGATGGGAGGGCAGGGAGAGGATTTAACCCTGCCTCCCAATCCTTTTGCTTTGTACTGCCTTCAACCCAATGGTCCAAAAGAATAAATGCAA
Organism: Rubroshorea leprosula; assembly: GCA_020521535.1. NCBI lineage: Eukaryota > Viridiplantae > Streptophyta > Magnoliopsida > Malvales > Dipterocarpaceae > Rubroshorea > Rubroshorea leprosula. The sequence goes on from BPVZ01000110.1 coordinate 214,143, forward strand.
GCACTTTCAGAGTTGTGGTACATGTTCCCAGAGTTTGAAACCATCTTTGAATGCAACCAAGAAACATGGTAATTGTATGTAAATATCCAAGATTAATAATGAGAGAGGTGATTGGTGATCTGTTAAACAGAAAATATCAAGTTAAGCACTTGGCTCATATAAATTGGAACCTCGAAGTAAATTGGGAGATTTGATGAATGGAAGATTTCATTGAAGCCATTCTGTCCTATTATGGGTTTACACTCATTTTTGCAAAAAATAGAATAATGCCACGTGTCATCCATGTTGGTAATTATTTTATTGGTTAAAAGTTGTTGGTGTAAATCTCTCCAGATAAGGTTCAGTGGTTATTTCCACAACAACAGCAAAGTCGTTTACTTGTTGCGAACTTCCAAGAGGATGATCAGCAACACAAACAGATTAATTGATTTACTGTAGATTTTATGTTGTTATTGATTTTCAAGATGCTGCCAGCAAAACTCCACCATGCTGCCAGCAAAACTCCACCATGCTGCCAAGGTACTATAATTACTCGATGATTAAATCAAGCAAAAAAGGACGAGCCTCTCACATAACTAGCCCAGCGCTATCTACATTTTAGTTTTACAAGCAATGTCTTAGTTTAGATTTAGTTTTCTCAAACAGCTTTCCTAATTTAGTCTTTAGCTCTACGCTGCCATTAGTTTTAACTCTGATTTTTGTTATTTCATTGTGAACATCTCCACTCGATATATTTAGTTTTCTGCAATTCAATTTACAACACTTTGCCTCAAATTCATCTTTTTAACTTCTTTTAAGTTTTGTTTTATACTTCATCTTTTATTTCATTCTTTATGCTTTCATGCTTTCGTGACGGCATGATGCTTCCACTATGCAATTTAGTTTCCTCGCCATGTACTCTCTTTCTTCACCTTTCCTTTATTTTCCTCTTTTATTTTGATCAACAAACTAACATTTTGGCCCTAGTTGTGGGAAGTCCCTGATGTTCTTCCAGGGCAATTATTTATGGACCTTTATGCAGGAATACATCCCCGTTTCTGCAACAATCGTCTAACCAGAGCGCATCTCATAATTTATTTAACCAGTGCTCTTTCATCGACTTGCAGCCGAGCTTCACGCTTGGAAGTAGTAAGGGTCATTGGGAATCCCTCTTTCTCACTTTGAGCAAAGTGAGTGGCCCGCCTTCGCAGTCTTATATGCCATGCGGCTAGAAAGAGAGATTTTGGAGACAACAATCTCTTTTTGGCACTCCCAGTAGGACCCACCTTGGTTTCACAAGTTTGTTAATCATATCTTCTGTTGGTAGATTGTGCCACCATGACAAGTCTTTATTTTGATGACTATCAGGAGCTCTTCATGACTCCGCCACATACTTTCTTTTATGCCAATCCACTTTATGATGAGAAGGCAACAGTGGGCAGTGAGTCTTCCAAATCACTTGCTGAAATAATAGCTGATGCTAATGAAAAATCTAAAAGGCATTATAAGGAACACATGAAGTGGTTGGAAGAACATTAGAAAAGATGCAAACAAGAGGATATCATCAAAAACTTAAGACCCTTCAACCCAAAAATGAGGTTTTAATGGAGGATTCAAAGAAGCGTCATGCAACCATGTCTCCAAGAACTCTGAAGTAGTTTTGCAAATTGCAAAACGTGACAAAAATGCCAATTGTAAATGAAGGTCAAATGACACTAGGGTTAGAGAGTAACCCCACAATCGCACTCGGGGGGCATGAATCACAATTGCAACGTGTTGCCCAAAGTCAGCGACGCAATGCAACTTTACAGGCAACTTCAACAAGTATGCCTCCAAGTCATTCTAAGTTTGCAAAGACTAATACTAGCAAGAAGCATCTTACCCCTGGGAGGCATAAACCAACTCAGGTGCAGACATGTCAGCCATCCATCAATAAAGGTCCATTTGATGGCTGACAACAAGCTGATGCTGCTACACAAAAGCCAACACGTTGGCCAGCATCAGTACATAAATCTGATAAGGTATCCACCTCATCTATTTCTACTTCTTTTGAGACTAATGAGCATGTTCCTTCTGCCTTGCTTAAGAAGTGTTCACGACGACCATATTTTCCGAGTGGTTGAAGCCTTTCCAAATTCAACTATGGACAATGGTTAAAGGTGAAATATCCTTTTAAAATTGTTAGTCTGAAAAGGGGAGTCATTTCCAATCTCGAGGGGCAACCTAATCAGATTGAACAACAAAGGTTGTAAGACCTTATTGCCAATAAAGTTCCTAAAGTTACAGAAAAAAAGCAATAGCAACAAAGCTTGTGCCATTGCAACTTGATGCCAATCCAAATGTGCAACTAATGCCGCCACAACAAAAGCATGTGTGCAAGCCTAGTCCACCTCAATGGTTTGCAGACTCATTGCCCAAGGCCACTTAAATGGCATGTAGGCCACCATGTGTCCAACATGTTGTAGGCCATATTCAAAAAATAATGATTCTTTTCAAAGTGGCTTTTATAAAAAATTCTCAGATTTTCCTTGCAGCAACAAGGATAACATGGGAGGTGGCATAAGAAATACCATGCCTTCACATCTGCCAAGTCAAAGAAGGAGGAAGAAATCTAAAGACCTCTGTGGGACACTAGAGAAGGAACAAAAGCAAGAAACCCATGTCTCTGAGTGGAGGCACGGAAGGCATGATCTCGTAGACAGGCATGGAGGCATGTACAAATGCTGCCTCTATAAACAAAGTCAATTTCAACATGCTCACCATATAAACCTGGTGACCCACCCAAAGTTCCTTACCTGGTGACCCACCCAAAGTTCCCTACCCAAAATCCTACGACTCTTCGGAGGCGACTTCAAAAGAAACAAGCTAAAGAGCGTCCAAAGCATGTTGTTCCCAAAGTGCATGTTTCCCAAAGATAGCAACCTCCAGGAAGGCAAAGGTTCATTTGGGTGGAAAAGAAGAAACACGATGCAACCTCTCAAGAGGCAAATCAGAATTTAGTTAATGCAATCGTGTTTCCAAATACATCTGTCAAGCATGTTCCTTTTAAGTCAAATGACTCAAAGGCAATTAAGGAGCTTAATGTCAACAGCAAAACAATTAGCCTTGATGAGTTTATTATTGAACTTCCAAGTTCCATTCCAAATCTCCCTTTTATTTTACAAATAAGCAAGATGTAGCCTCTAATAGTAAAGAGGCAGCAAAGAACAAAGCAGACATGTTCGCCAAAAAAAACAAAGGGAGGGATCATAAAAAGGATGCTGCAACCTTTGTTCCAAGAGGAGGCATGTGACTGTTAGTTAAAAGCATGCCACTCAAGAGACATTTTGCCAACAATACGAAATCTTTGCAAATGCACAAGGTATTATATGAAGGTACATATTGGCTATGGAACCTTGATGATGGTCTACACCTCACAAAAATAAATTACTTACCTTTTCAGCCATGCTGCCCTTCGGTCTATAAGTCATGCAGTAGAGCGAAATGGAAATAATCTCTTTGCCTAAGTCAGGTTTGGGTGGAGATCAACTTTAATTTAGTTTTTGTTTTTAATTTTTTACAATTAGTGTGAATAATCTTGCAGTTAAGCGGCTTTAAGGAAGGCTGTGAGATGACATTGCTTTTAAGACATGCTTTCTATGAAGGCCTGCTTCATTTATGTTTCTAGGTCAACCAGAGAGCAAACTCATGGAATTGTTCTTTTGGGAGGCTATATTTTTCCATTTTTACAAACACACTTTTAGCTGGCTTATTTTTCTATGAAGCCGCTATGTCTGTCAGATGATATTCCATGCTATGCTGAAGAAAACAACAATCTCAAATTTCTACATTCTTGAAAACATCATGCTCCCTTTACAATAGCCACATGGTGAGGAGTGCTAGGAACAAAATTTTCAAAAACTTGATTCCACTTTCATGAAATCGTGCAACTAAGTTTTGGGGGGCATTGTTTACACCCATTTTTGCAAAAAATAACATGGTGCCACGTGTCATCCATGTTGACAGTTATTTCATTGGTTAAAAGTTGTTGGTGTAAATCTCTCCAGATAAGGTTCAGTGGTTATTTCTACAACAACAACAAAATCATTGACTTGTTGCGAACTTCCAAGAGGATAATCAATAACACAAACAGATTAATTGATTTGCTATAGATTTTATTCTACCGTTGGTTTTCAAGATGCTGCCAGTAAAACTCCACCATACTGCCAAAGTGCTATAAATACTCGATAATTAGATCAAGTAAAAAAGGACAAGCCTCTCACACAACTAACTCAACGTTTTTTACATTTTAGTTTTACAAGCAATGTCTTAGTTTAAATCCAACTTTCTTAAACAGCTTTCCTAATTTAGTCTTTAACTCTACGCTGCTATTAGTTTTAACTCTGATTTTTGGTATTTCGTTGTGAACATCTCCACTCGATATATTTAGTTTTTTGCAATTCAATTTACACCACCTTGCCCCAAATTCATCTTTTTAGCTTCTTTTAAGTTTTGTTTTATACTTCCATCTTTTATTTCATTCTTTATGCTTTCATGCTTTTGCGACAGCATCACACTTCCACTATGCAATTTAGTTTTCTCGCCATGCACTCTCTTTCTTCTCCTCCTGGCAACTCGACACTGCTGTCCAAAGAAGCTGAGAGTATAACCTCAATTTATTGTGTTAGTAATCTATGGCTGTGTGGTCACTCGAACTCATTTTTAAAATTAAGCAGGTCCTTAAGAAAATAATGGCAATCTTTGCTCCCCTGAGGCAAACGAAATGATACTCTTCTTCAGTGGTGAAATACAATGAGCGCAATGAAAAGCAGCAGCTCGTAAAATATTGAGGACCAAAATCAAGAGAGTATGCCTTCTGAAAACCATCCAGGACTGCTATCATTGTAATATTTGCCGCTTTTCTCTCTGCTTCATATTTCTTCAACATTCATACCTGCAAAAAAATTAATATAGTGACATCCCTTTCTAAGTGTCTGAGCATCAAAATCAGTGTTTATTATCAAGTTTTTTCTTGACATAGGAGGATGGAAATGAGTTTGTATAAGATTCTGATTATGCGAGCTAACTGCTTTAGGGTGCAACTGGTACTAAATTTTATGTGTATGCAAGAGGAAAATCTTGGTAATTTATAAATAATGAATTTATTATAGAAATTTTACATGCCTATCCCAAATACCAGTCTCAAAGAATATAATGCAATGCAACATGGAAGATTGGCGGGCTCCACACATACCTCCCCAATGCCCGTGCCTACTGCAACACCCTCTGCAATGATTCTTGAAAGAGCTGATGCATCTCCAAAACCCATATTAACTCCTTGACCAGCGAAAGGATGAACAATATGTGCTGCATCACCAATTAGAACAACACGCCTTGCTGCATAGTCATCAGCATGCATTAAAGACAATGGAAAAACCATTCTTTCAGAAACCAACTTGACTGCTTTTGGTGGAACTTCAAAACATCAGTATTACCCAACAAACTTGACGTAGGATGGGGACCATATCCATAATCCAGAGCATGATTTACAGCTTTCAGAAAGTCATCCTCACTCATAGATATGAATTCTGATGACTCTTTTGGATTCATAGTCCAAACAATATTGCTAAACTTATCACCTATTGGCAAAAGTGCAAACGGACCAGCAGGTAAAAACCTCTGCCATGCACACTTGTTTTCCACATCATGCTCTACAGTACAGATTACAGCATTCTGTGAATGGTTCCACCCAGTTGTTCTAAACCCTCCCAACTCCCTGACTCATGACTTGCCTCCATCAGCTCCGACCTGAGATGATATCATTTAACTTGAGACAAATTAAACATTACAAATGATAAATGTTATTCAGAAGCCCTAATATCCAAATAGAAATTATTTACTGACTTCCATCCTATTATATTTAAAAGAGCAAAATAAATAATCAACATGCAAGTTCAATTACCACCAACTTTGCATACAGGCTATTTCCCTCACTCAGTTCCAGCTTTGCTAAACGCCCTTGACTCAACAATGCCGATGGTGATGATATGCTATCTGTTCCCACGGATGAAAAATTTGGCAAAATGGTCATTGAGGCTAATCTTGAAGCGTAAATTTTCTTTGGTGAATCTGTATCCTGCAAAATTTGAATGTTCTAAGTTTCTATTTTAACTGCAAGACACACCATCATAGAGAGAGAAGACCTCCACATCTGAATGTTTTTATTTTTGGCAAGGAAAGATGTAAGCAAAGAAATAGGGAAAGAAACATCTCACAGAAAGGCAGCAAGATTATCAAGGAAAGGCACTCAAATCTATAATTCATAGGTTTATTAGTGCAAGCACAGGTGTTGCGCAAGGATGAATGAGGGAAAAACCTCAAGGGAAACATGGAAGATGTAACCATGCAAAAAGATTGCACTAATTAACCAAGCTGAATTTCATCTAGAGAACTTTAATGGTTTGCTGAGAAGAATACCTGCATGCATGACAATAGAGAACTCAGAAGTACCTTGTTCTCCACCACACACCGGAATTCCATAGTCCAAAACCAGCATGTCCATTAGTGACAAAGAGATTACAAAGATCACCTTTTTCTCATTAAGTATGTTCTTACCCTAAACTATCTTTGTTTACATCCCGGGCATTGTAACTTGTGTATCCTAGACCAGTATAATCCCAACCCTAGAGAAGATTACAATAAAATGTTAATGGCATTATAATTCAGACATCATCAGTCTCAGTCTTGCTTTAAATCATTAAAATCAAAGCAAAAGGGTATTTAAGGCACTATAGTGCATCTTTCTGGTGAAAGAGAAATTAAAACAGTAACTGCATATGCATATACTTTTATATATATGTGTGTGTGTAGCAACCAGTACCTGCATCTTATCAAAATATGCAGGTCAATGCTGCTCAACATATTTCCAAGCCCCAATATCTGCAGTTATATGACCATTCTTATTAAAACATGACAAAATTCATTTAAAAAACCTTGATTTCCTTGAAAAAATAAAATGACACCACCAATGGCATAGACAGACTCAAAACATTAAATTGATTAACTTACTAAAATTTACTCTTCAAAAAGGGGAAAACAAGGTTCAATTCTTTCATCAACAAGAATGGAGGCCATGAAATTATGGATGCACAATTGGAATTATGAGCTTTTGGCAATCAGACAGCAAGAAGAACCCAAGAGCAAGAGAACACAAATTTAATAAAAGAAAAAGGCAAAAACATCCAGACTAATGTCAAACGGTAAATTGCAAAAGCTATAAATTGTTGTCAACATGGTTTGGGGGTCAATATAGATATTTATGGCCTATCTTGCCCTTGAGATTACCCAATAGAGCAATACTCATATTGAACAACAGTCCATCCACCAGGACACATGAAGATGGCATGGCACATAAGGGGCATGCTATGTTTATTTTAGCCAACATTCACTAACATTAAAACAGAACACATAGGCAAAATCTATCAAATTCTGAAGTTCCTACTTTTATTTCTTCCAACTTCACCAAAAAAAAAAAAAAAACCATGAACTCAGCAGTCTAGAAATGTGTGCCCAGTGAATCAAGAGGAGTCATGAGTGATGAAGATCATATCAGGTTCACTACCTTTGAAGAAAGATATGCTTGCAGAAGTGACTGTACTGACCCTGGGATCAGGGATGTCTTCTTTCTTAATGCAGGGCCTTCTTCCCAAAGCAGGATTGTTATCAATGATGGCAACATTCAAACGTTTGGTCAATGGTGTGTTTGCTGCCAAGACATAGTAAAAGTTGATCCCATCAACCAGCATGCCCTATTGATTATCAAAAAAAAAAAAAAATCCCAGAAGTAAAATTTCACATTTTTATGTATCAATTTACAGACACGAGACTGGCAAATGCACGCATATACATATTCAAAGGTGTGCATTGAAAACCATATTTGGGCTAATTTATCATCAGCCAAGGTTCTAACAACAAGAAAAAAATACATAATGGAGTAATTTCCATTTAATAAAAACTGTTACCTACCCAAGGAACAAGCAAGGGCCATGCCAACCATGCCTCCTCCAATGATTGCAATGTCATATTGCTGACCGTTAGTCTCCTGCAATGTTAGCACAAATCAATTAAATCAAGATTGTACTCCACTTGACATGATAATGAACCCTCAAAAAGGAGAAGAGGAAAAAAGAAAACAAAAGAGAGAAAAGGCTGCCAAACAATGGTTATGCACAAACAATGCAGTATTTGGGCAATAATGAAAAGAACAATCAGAAACAAAAAAAGGGGCAAAGATTATTACGGCGGAAAGAGTGCCTCAATTCGAGCTAGATGCTTTAGCAGCTGCATCATTGCAGAAATTCCTCCACAAAATCCTCAATCCATGAACATTTCCAGCAAGTTTTCTAGACACCACCCTGTTTCAAGCGGATAATCCATTATCAGACCAAAACCACAAGAAAGAGCTACGAAAAATAAGCACTGGAATATATCATAACGAAAACATCTCAAAACAAAATTATCGTCATAATAATGTGATTTCAGCTCTACCAGAATTCGAGCTAAAATTCGGAGAAATTTTGCATATTTTTCGAAGAAACAAACAGAACCCGTAATGGGTTTTGGTTGCGTAGAAAAGGTGAAATGACTACCGGTTCATTCTTCTGATTGCTCTGGCAACTATCTCACTTTGAGCTTCCGATTTATGGAGAACCACTGAACCAGAGCAAGAGAGAGACTTCAAACTTAAAAGTTACAAACAGAACCACCAGTCACGGCGATCTCGGCAATGGGGCGCGACTAAGTAAATTACTTTCCTAATAATTAAAGGAAGAACTGCCAAAAGTGACTGACTGTAGATTTACCAGTAGAGGAGGAGGGCGGTGACTATATAGGACATGGAGGAGCAGCGGTGGAAAGTTTTTTTGTTTTTTATCAGCCGGAAAGTGATGGAGGGGAGTGAAAGGAAAGAGATGAAAATGTATAAAAGGAAATGGAGAAGAACGGTGGCGTGGCCGGCGGTGGACTTGCGCGGAGGAGGCGAGGGGCGCAGGTGAGAGGAGGAAGAAGAAGAAAATGTAGAACTTGATTTTAAAAGCCTGAAATTGAAACGACGACGTGTTGTTGTGCCTTTCGTTTCGGTCTCATTTTTTTGGGTAATCTACTAATGGTCACTGAACTTGATTCTTATTTTCAATTTAATCCCCCCTTTGTCTTTTATCTCAGTGTGCCCAAATTATAAAGATCAAAATTGCTGGAGACCAAAAGAAAAAGATAAAATTTTCTTCTTTGTTTTCTTATCCTCAATGCTGACAAACTAGGCCCCACCCGGCCAAACCCCAAAGAACACTTACAAACAAAAGGAATTTACAGATATCCCACTCCCATGATTGTTAGTAATTTTTTTTCTATAAATTTATTTTATGGTTTAAGTTATTAGTATTTTTTTTATGAATTTATTTTATAATTTAAGTTTAAAATAAAAATTATTAAATAAAAAAAATTAAATATTAAAAAATTTAACTCTATTTTTTTTAACAAAAAGTAATTATTTACAACTATTAAAATATAAAAAAAAGGAAAATGAAGTTTGAAACTCGAACTTCTCGATATAGTATTTTTATTTAAGGACAAAGTGATCACGATGTGAAGAATAAAGATCTTACTTTATTTAATAATTATTATAATATAATTTAAAAATAATTTAAATTACATTATATTTTTTATTTTTTAAATTATAAAAATATTTTTTAAAATGTTTAAATAATTTTTTAAAATGTTTAAATATATTAATTTTTACT
>BPVZ01000110.1:253330-265722 GCA_020521535.1 Rubroshorea leprosula
AACTTTCCAAAATCACGATGTTTCCAATCCTGTAAGTGAGCCTCCTTATTCTTTTCTTCAGTTTTCAAGTAACCTGATAAGTGGCATTAAGTGCCTGCAGTTCATTGTGCACTGTTATTCTTTTGGTCTTAAAGGGTCAATGTAGATGCTATTTTGTGTTTAATGTTTTAACATGTTCAAATAGTAGTATACTGGAGGCACAAATAATTCTTGTCAAAGTTCAGAAGTTAGGGTCTTACCGTGCCTTGCATCCCAGCAGGGACAGTGAATACGGCTATAGACAATCCAATTTACTTATAAAAATTAAAAACTCTACCATATTTTTGTTTCTCATGATTATCATTATTTGATTTACTTTGGCAAATGAGCCAAAATCAACATGGTCAAGCCTCTTCGTTGGGTGCTCGTGAACAGATCATTTATTAGTACCATTATTGCGATTATCATCCTTGTAATTTAAAGTTTTAAGATTTATATTCACACCTGATACATGTAAAGAGGTACAATGCAGCTCTTCTATGGTCCCAAACAGGCAAACTGGGCTAGTAGAGCCTTGCTAGTAGCATCATGAATACTCTTTGATGGGATACTCATTAACTGGAGGAGATGATAGAGCAAACTTTAAGTTGAATATGGGAATAAGAATTTTTTAAAAGAATCGCCCCTGAGTGCACAACATAGTGTTGGCTGTTGATTATTTAGTCGCCAAAAAGCATACTAGCCTGATAGGCATGTGTTCTCTATGTTCTTCCTTAAATTTTTCCTTTTGCATCTTGTGTAGAGAAGTACAAGGCACTCTCTTAGACAGCCCCAGTTGAGATCTTCCCTGAACTCTTCAACCAGGAGAAGAAGCCAGCCTCGACTCCCTACTCCTCAGATGTCACGTTTGGTGACCCAATTTCTAAACAGAACTCGTGCAGCACCACCATCCAGGACCAGGAATTTCGAGTTTCCTTTGGGCATGGAATTAGATATGGTAATCCCCACCTTTCAGTTTTTTCTTGTGTTTTTTTTCATTTCCCATCTTCTGACTTTTCCTTTATGGACTCAGTGTAATTGTTTGCAATTTGAACATATATTTGAATTTTATTGGTATTAATCAATTGGTATGAGGTTGTTATGTTCATGCATAGGGTGAATATAAACTGAAAAGTGGTTTCTTTATTTCTTTCTTTCTGATGCAGAGACTTGATATACTGGAAGCCTTGGAGGCTGCAGATGCTGATCTTGCTGATATAGGACCACTTGCCAGCATCTTTCATGCTCAGCGGGATTTTAATGAGTAAGTTTTATTCTAAATTGTCAGTCAAACCCCCTTTTTTGTTGATTCATTTAACTGATTTTAATATAGATTTAGGAAGGGCTTTTTTTTTTTTTCTCTGTGCAATGATAAATTTCTTAGACTGTTAAATATGATTTCTACATTATTGGTTTGGAAACGCAAGATGATACAAGTAAGACTGGATAAAGTAAATCAAGCTCTCAGAAGTGAAGTGAATTAGAAAATGAACCAAAAAGTATACATATGGAGGAGCCGGAGCACCAAAAAGGAGTTCCTAGAGATTTTGAATAAGATGAGAGGAAGAAATTTGACTAAGTGGGTTCACACTTAAAATAACCTTATGCACTGACTCATGCCCCAAAGGAAAACAACTATGCTATAACTTTGGAGTTGTGAAGTGTCTTTGAATATCTGGACCGTGACTGTATGCAGATCTGAATTGGAGCTGCTTCTGTGACAGTTATGTTAAATATAAATTAAGGTATTGAAATAAAAGAGGATATTATTTTGTATTTGCCAGATTAGGCAATATTTTTACACCTACATGAGATCTTCACATAGTTTTGTTATTTCTATAATCTACCTTATTGTTTTCTATTCTTTTAGCATCTCATTCTACCAATCTCTTCATATACTGTGGAAATAAATGTCAAGTTTTCTTGCTTCCTTTTTCCTTTTTTTTTGGCAGAAATGATTATGAAATGTTATTGGCACTAGATCAGAACAATCATCAACATGGTGGTGCATCTGTTCACCAGATAAATAGTTTGCCACAATCAGTAGTGCAGGTACATGTCTGCATAAAGAGAGCAAAACAATCTAAATAACTTTTTCGAAGTTTCCTCCTTGAGAAGAAATAGGTGAGTTGGGTGTTTTGATTCATTTGCTAATTATTTTTACTTTCTGATTTTCTTTGTTATGCAGACTAATAATTTTGAAGAAGCTTGTGCTATTTGTCTTGAAACCCCAGTTGCTGGAGAAACCATACGTCATCTTCCTTGCTTACACAAGTTTCACAAAGATGTAGCTTCCCTTTGTTATTTTCTTTGTTTTTCTATTACTCATTTTATCATATTAACTAACAAAGATTTGATGTTTTTCATCTGTACGTGACAGTGCATTGATCAATGGCTCAGCAGGAAAACATCATGCCCAGTTTGCAAGTTATCAATAACTTGAATGGCACCAGGGATTCCAGTTCTCTGACCTTATTCAGTGAAGTGCAAACAGATAAATAAATGATCTCTATTAAAGATAGCCATGTTTCTGCAATTGGCTTCTGAAGAATTTTGTTGCAGAACTTTGTGCATTGGCAGCAGCAATCTTAGTTTCATTCAGGTTCTGAAGAAACTGCTGCTATTTCCAGGCAGGAAAAAGCATTCATTTTTGGGATTTACCTTTATCATGGAAATTTCTCTTTAAGATGTCTTCTGCCATCCTGGAGATACCGCATAAATTTTGAACCATGCCACTAGGCCAACAACCTGGGTGGCTGATTGTAGAATAACAAATTGAAGCCCCTCTTCTCTCGCCAATAGACTGACAGGGCTTGAACCCTGAATGGCGATTCAGGATGACGATCTTCACCATTTCATCAGAAGGGTAAGCCGTCAGAAGATTGTTTGGAAAGCATGATGCTTGCATTGCTGCCCTTATTTTTCCATTTTTAGTTGAGAACAACGAATTGAATCCAATTGTCACCAAACTTTTTCCCATCAAAAGCCTGGTTCGTGGGCGACTTTGCCAATAGATTTTATTAATTGTATTTAGAGTGTTTTCACTGCAATTAATATCTTTTCACTGTTTTCGCCAACCCTTTAGGATTTTTTTCCTTGTGCTTTCTTTTTTTTTTTGTTCTGAACATGAGAGAATTTTGAAAAATGAGGAATTTATTTTCAAGTTGATGGTAGAACTTAAATTCTTAATTAATTAAACCCAAACACTGTAGGTTGAGGACGAATCATTAGACTTGAAAGATGGTTCCTTCTGCTTTTACTTTTAGAGAAATTGTTTATTGATATGAAAAATGATAAACAGGACAAATAGGACAAAAAATTGAGAACAGATAACATAGTATAAATCCTTTATTAGAATTTCAACCCAGTTTATCATGTTGCTAGGGAATTGTGGAAGATACCGGAACTTCTATCTTCTACCAAGTATGCTTGGATAAGAGATTGTCGGTTTCAACTTTCCGAGCATTGCAGAGCTCATCAACACAGTCACCCCGTTCAAAAACAGCTGCTGCACCCATTCCTGTGCCTGCATTTCAGCAATAAAACCCAAGTCAGCATGTTATTCAGAAGTACAAAGAATAAGGGAGATGAAACAAAAGGGGAAAGGGGCAAGAGTATACCTATGCACATTGACACCACTCCAAAGCGGCAATCTTTCCCACGCCGCTTCATCTCATGCAAGAGTGTGGCAACACAGCGAGCACCTGCAACAGAAAACGAGAAGGATACTATGTCATATCATTCCTTATTTTACTTCAATGTGCATGGAAAAACAGATAAGAGAACCATGGAAAAACAGACAAGAGAACCAGGCTGCTAATCACATAATGATTAGCAACGAGCTAAATCTGACAATCATGTACTCAGATCTGACTTAGATTAAAGTTGTGATTATGAAGAGCACCATCTATTCAGGCAGTATGTCATATAAACCCACCTTGAGATAACTGGGTACCATGAAACCCAGATCATTTGACATTGTCCATTCCTACCCACCATAATCAAGCCTAAACCTTCTGCCTATGTGGAACCACTGAAAGTAGACAAGTCTCTGTTTATCAAGTAGACAGCTCTGCCCCTTACTCTCTCTACTCCCCAAACCAACTCAACTCCACACCAATTTGAATGAAGTAAGACATGCCCTCTTTCGATTTGGATAAGTGACAGTAGAAACAACGAAACTCATTATTGACTTTGTGGCATGAATAAATACCTGTTGCACCCAAAGGATGCCCAATTGCCATTGCACCTCCATTGACATTGATCTTCTCAGGATCAAGATCCAGCTTCTTACGACAATATACAAACTGAGATGCAAATGCCTGTAGGGAACAATAAAGTTTTGAGTAATCAAATCTGTTGAAACTCATCTCAAACAAACTGGTCAGTAAAATGATGACGAAATAAAAAAATACCTCATTTATCTCAAAAAGATCAATATCCTCAATTTCTAGACCTGCAGCTTTAATTGCAGCTGGTATTGCAACAGCTGGGCCAACACCCATGATGGCAGGATCCACACCAACTGCAGCAAAAGTCCTGGAAGATGGAATAGTAAATTTATATATTAGAAAGCAGCAAAAGTGGCAATTGACAACACAAGGCTGAGGGAAAAATCTGAAAGTTTAACACCTAATCATTTTGAGGAAATACCAATAATGGCATCACTGATACAAGGAATAATTCTTATATATAAAATGGCCAGGAATGTTTTATTTTGAAATTCCTTGAACAATAAATCAGAGAGTGGTAGTTTAGGGGACCATTAATAATCATGTCAATTCAATATAGAACAGTTTTTTTTTTTTTTAAATGTAACTACAAAGAGTCCCCAATTCTTTCAGTTTTAAGATCAGACAAAGGGTTCTTATCCCACATGCATGCATGATTGCTATTGAGATTCAAAACTGAAGAAATTTAAACCAAATACCCCCTATGGATATGTTTGAGAAACTGAAAGCCATAGATAATTTATTATCATCAGACGCCATATCAAAGAAGAAAATTGAAGCTCAAGCCTAAGCTTACGTCCTTCACAAATTTTTATTATCTGTCCAAATTTTGAAGCAAATCATGAAACTAAAGAACTCAAACACATGTCAAGATAGAAAGAAACAGAATTTCAAAAGTAAGTCAAGTAATTTGTTCTTATTTTTACGTGGCGTTATTAGAAGGATTCACAGCCAGGTGTCATATACCTAAATACACCGAGGATGGGTAACCCTTTTTGCATGGCAACACTTCTCTTCATAAGCAGAACAGCCCCAGCTCCATCACTCACTTGGCTAGAATTTCCTACAATAACAGCACAATACAATCACACAGACTAAAATGAATAGATCCTTTCACCTCACCAACAGAAGTATGCTGTATAAGTCAATACCAGCAGTAGTGCTCCCATCCTTCTTAAACACAGGCTTCAACTTTGACAGATCTGACAATGAAGCATTTGGACGAAACCCATCATCAACAGTAATAGTGACAGGTTTCTCATCCCCAGTTTTTGGGTCAACAATCTACATGTATGAAATTTATATCAGAAACCCAATATGAATGGAAAATGCACTTTTCACAATCAGTGCAAAAAAGGGTTGTCAAGAAAAATATTATTATATTGCTAACATGCAATGATCCAGTTGATACCTTGGTGTTGACAGGTATAATTTCATCCTTAAATTTACCAGAAGCAGTAGCAGCAGCTGCTTTCCTGTGAGACTCAACCTATAGACATAAATTTAAGCAAATCAAAACACATATACAGTTACAGAACCATATATATTACAGAGTTATTCAACTCACAGCAGCCTGATCCTGCTCCTGCCTGGTCACACTAAAACGATGTGCAACATTCTCAGAAGTAATTCCCATAGGAAGCAGGCAATTCTGTGCATGTTCCATGCTTTCTACCTGTCGTAATCAGCAGAAGATCATGTCAAAATCTTATACTAACCCCATTTTCCCTGACCTTTTGGACAAAAAAAAAAAAAGATAGATAGAATACTCTTGGATTGACTGATCCCTCCCAAGCCATCGGATTAGTGGTCATAGATTCCAACCCAGCCCCAATACCTATATTTGAAATACATATTATAATAAGAAGAAGTAACACTTTTCAAGCTACATTATGCTGAGAAATTCTCAAAACCAAGTTGCCCTTACCAATTTCATAAAACCCTGCTTTAATAGCAGCAGCTACATCAGCAACTGCCTGAAGCCCAGATGAACACTGTCTGTTAACAGTTCTGACAGACACGGTTTCTGTATCATAACAAAGTTTAGTAAAATATAAGCAGGAAAACAGCAAAAGAATCAATATCCTTAGAAAACATGCACCCAAACACACATACCAGGAAAACCAGCATAGAATGCAGCCATCCTACATTCCCTTGCTCTTTGAGATCCTGGTGCCAATACCGTACCCACAACAATATCTCCAACTTCACTTGGATTCAGGTTAGTCTTCTCTATCAATGCCTGCAACCACCATCATTAAGACAAAGGACTAAGGAAAAAAAAAAAGATTTTTTTTTTTAAAAGTCCTATATGTCCTCCATTTACAGACGTGATTAACAAATTAAAATGAAAACAATATAGATGTTAGACGCACTCTTAAAACAGGTGCAAGTAAATCATCAGGATAAGTATCCTTGAAGCCCCCTCGCTTAGATTTGCAAATGGCAGTTCTATAAGCACTGCAAAACATGAAACAAAGCAAAAAGTGAATATCAAAGAATTCAGAATGATGAATTAAAAAAAAAACCAAACATGCTGACAAATTCGATCAGCTACTCACGCCACTATCACCACATCATCTCCAAACAGAGAAGCCCTCTGGTACGCAGCGCTATCACCAGCTAAACAAGCGGAAACCTGGTGATCAACGTCAAATTCAATTTATTTTTGAAAAAAAATGAACAAAAATAGTTCAACCGAAACTCCAGAACATTCTTTTGACTATAGTATTCGAGATTTCAACTAAGGAAGCAACGCGAATCATCAGAATCCGAGTTGAAATTCCACAAAATCCAGAGTCAGTGACTCCAGTATCAATTCAATAACAGAGAAGGCGTAGGCATAATCAAATGATCGACAATTAAACATGAAAAAGAAAGAAAATCCAGATCCGTTCTGTATTGAAGAATCAAAGCCAAAAAAAAGAAGAAGAGAGATAACAATAAAAGCTTACAGAGATGGAAGAGTCACAGTTCAGAGCAGCGGAAGGGTTGAGGTGGTGAAGCAGGACACGCTGCCGGTTGATCGCTTTCTCCATTGCTTCCGGAAGGATAATTAAACGGGAAATCAAGCAGTTCGTGAGGAAGAAACGAAGGAAATGGGAAGATCAAGAAAGAAGATGGCAGTATTGAATGCGTGGGATATTTATATTTACCGTGGAGGATTAGGCGAGACCATGTGATGGCCTAAGCCCAGGCAGGGGATTTGTAGAGGGCCCACTACTCACACCGAACCAAAATCAGCCCATGCCCTCGGTTTGTTGGGTTCTACACCGTTGCATGAGCGACATTGCTTTGAATTTTGTTCGTGATTCTTATAAAATTCTTGTTTGTCTTTAAGAAATTCTGTAAGTTTATATGTTTGACAAATTTAAACCAAGAGGTAAGAATATATTATAAGAGTAATGATAGAGAGGACAAAAATTTAGAATAAAAATTTAGGATCAATGACATGATTTATATTACGTCGTTAAATTAGTTGATATACAAAATATTATGGGTTCTAAAAAAATTAAAAAAAATAAACTTTTTAATATTTTAAATGATGTGATTTATGTTATGTTATTAATCTTAAATTTTCTTTTAAAATTTTGGTTCTATTTATTATTATTCTTATTAATAAAGTACAAAATAAGATAACATGTTGCATGTTGCACGACCGAGTTAATAATTTAAGTTAATATCTAAGTTGTTGTTTTGCTTGTGTATAAGAATGAAGAAGTTAATATCTATCAAAGTTTATTATAATACTTGGAGAAATAGAGGGAGATGTGTGTGTGGCAAAGAGTTGTGGAGAAATAAGGGGGAAGATTTGGAGAAATTAGGGATTTAGAGGGGGAAGCGCATGATAAATGTTGCAAAGTGGTGGAGAAAGAACGGGAGTGTGTGCCTAGATAAGGAATAAGAGTTGGAGAAATTAGTGATTAAGGAGGATTTAGGCCTTTAAAGAAAAATATGGGCTGGGAATTGGTTCATTTGACTTGGGCTAAAATTAAAACGTAATTCTAAGTAGAGAAGGTATAATATTTACATTTCTATGGTAAAAAGCTAAAAATATGTTGGGACAATTTATATACTAGTAAAGAGATAATGATACAGTTTGGGCCTAATTACTATTCTTTAGTTTTAAATTTACCAAACACTTATTTTATAGTGACTTAGATAAAACCACTAACTTTACCTCAAATTGCTATGCCGAACAACTTTGTGTGAGTTGTCTAACCCAATATTTGGACCGAGACAAATTGAGGGGAGGGAAGGGGATTTATATCCTTCCATTCACCTTCTTTCCCTTTATTTAGATAATTAACTAAATTAAAAGAAAAAAATAAAATTTTTTTTTTCTCTCTCTATTCTGCTTAGCCCAAATAGACTATGAGAGATTTATATTATGAAGGCAATTTCTATTTACCTATATAAAAAAGAAACTAAACGTGTTAAAGTAGGGAAATTTCATGTTAATTAATTACTTTTTGTCTCAAAATAATATTTATTTTTTTTCTCTAAATTAAATATCTGAAGACAATTTATATATTTATTTATTTGTCCTTAAAAAAAGATAAAATATTTATTTATGATAAGATAAATAATTAAACTACATAGATAATAGTAGAATTAAAATAAAAAAAATTATTAAAATAAAAAAATAAATCAAATAACCCTTATTTAAAATGTAAGTTAATTAAATCAGAGAAAGAAAATACTTTCGACAATATTCTCTCAAATCAAAAGTTTTGTTTTAGCCTATAATAGAAAAACCATAAAAAAAATAGCATATCATCAAACCCATGAAATAGCCTCAAAATCCCTAGAAAGCAAAAATAGAAAATAAAAGTTCTCATTGACCAAAAACAAAGAACATTAAAATACTCATTCCTTGTTTGAGAAAAAGGGTCTCTCATTATATCCATAAATGATAGTGGTCTGTGTGATTAACCGTATGCATCACTGTATGTGTAATTCATATTTTAATTCATACATTTCTTTCTTCAACTCCTATTCATGTCTTCTCCTCCACTAGTGGCACAAGCATTTCACTTTATAATATAAATCCCCCTTCACACAAACTCAAAATCCCCTCCTCAACCCTGATCAGCTCTACTGCTACTGCCCCTACCATGAAACTCTCCGTCGTTCACTGCTCTCCGGTTACCACCACTAAACAAAACTTCACTCCCACTTCATGGTTTACCGGAAAAATTCTTATTGATCCAACCAAGAAAATAAGAATCCCATTAATACCATCGCCACAGTCTCCGCTACCACCACCACAGTTGCCAGAGGCAGTTGAACTGCTGGCCAAGCCCCCACCTGTATCAATTCCAAGACAGCCAAACTTCCCGGTTCACTTAAGCCCGGTTCAAAAGTTGGTTGTCTCGGCTCTTGACAAAATAGAAGCCGAAGTGCTTATTCCTTTAGAGAAGAAAAAACCATTGCCAAAAACGGTTGACCCGATGGTTCAAATATCGGGCAACTTTGCTCCGGTTCAGGAGTGTCCGGTTCAACACGGGTTAGAAGTATCAGGCTCGATCCCGGAATGTCTACGGGGAGTTTATGTCCGAAACGGAGGTAATCCTCTGTTTGCACCCTCCGGTAGGCACCATTTGTTTGATGGTGACGGCATGATTCACGCCGTTACTTTAGGGTCAGAGAATAAAGCCAGTTATAGTTGTAGGTACACTCGAACAAACCGGCTCGTGCAAGAAGCTAAGTTGGGCCGAGTCGTGTTTGTGAAGCCTATAGGCGAGTTGCACGGATACTTAGGTCTTGCTCGGTTGGCTCTATTCATGGCTCGAGCCGGAGTTGGGCTGTTTGACGGATCATTGGGCACCGGAGTGGCAAATGCGGGACTGGTTTACTTCAATGGCCGTTTGTTAGCCATGTCGGAAGACGATCTTCCGTACCATGTCAAAATCAACGGTGATGGCGATCTCGAAACAATCGGACGGTTCAATTTTGAGAATCAAATTGATTTTCCGTTGATTGCTCATCCGAAGGTGGACCCTATCACAGGTGAGCTCCACACACTGAGTTACAACGTATTAAAAAAACCATATTTAAGATACCTGAGGTTTGACACGTCAGGAGGGAAGTCACGTGACATGCACATCTCACTCCAGCAACCAACCATGATCCATGATTTTGCCATAACGGAGAATTTTGTAGTTATCCCGGATCATCAGATGGTGTTCAAGTTATCCGAAATGGTTTGGGCCGGCGGGTCACCTGTGATATACGATAAAGACAAGATGTCTCGGTTTGGGATCTTGAGGAGAAGTGATTTTGATGAATCGAGAATGCAATGGATCGACGTTCCGGATTGCTTCTGTTTCCATCTGTGGAATGCATGGGAGGAGGTTTCGGAGAATGGGGATGAGACTGTTGTGGTGATCGGCTCTTGCATGAATCCTCCCGATTCCGTTTTTAACGAAACGGGCTCTCCGATACGAACGGAATTGTCGGAGATGAGGTTGAACCTGAGAACGGGAGAGTCGACGCGGCGGGTGATCGTGTCGGGGATGAATCTGGAGATGGGTCAAGTGAACCAGCTAATGCTGGGTCGGAAAACCCAGTTTGTGTACTTAGCGATAGCAGAGCCGTGGCCCAAGTGCTCTGGCATTGCGAAGGTGGATCTGGAGACGGGTGAGGTGACCAAGTTCATGTACGGTGCCGGCCGTTTCGGTGGCGAGCCATGTTTCGTGGCCAAAAAGAGGGAGTTCTACGACAGGGAGAGTGAGGGAGAAGGGTATGTAATGGGGTTTCTGAGGGACGAGGAAAGGGAAGAGTCGGAGCTGGTGATCATAGAAGGTTCGAACATGGAGCAAGTGGGTTCAGTGAAGCTGCCCAGTAGGGTTCCTTATGGGTTCCATGGCACCTTTGTGAGTGAACAGGAATTAAGCACACAGGTACCATGAATTTTGATATTGGGTTGGACTTGGCTTTGTTTTTAATTAATGTCACATTCAAATACATAAATAATTAAGGTTCCTGTGTTTTGCATATTGAGCTTTCCTTTTATTTAAAGATAATTGTTTAATAATTTAAAACAGTTCAAATTATCAAATATTCTTAGAATGAACATTTACAGGTCTGAATTTTACGGTGGAATCTTAAGAACAAGAAATCGAATACAGGAAATCTAGCATGTTTTAGGAGCGGTGTTTATTGTTTGGATGACGGTCGGCCACCCCCGCCCAAGATAGTTGGAGCGGTTGACGGTGTTGTTTCCTTGGATTAAGCATGGGCGAGTGAATTCTCAGAGGATAGAATTTGTTGGGTCCTACGCATGTACATAAAGTACGTGCATTTCTCCAAATGCTGACAGCTGATTCTCATCGCAGTGTATTTCAATGGAAAATATTTCACTTGTAATCTCCTCTTATATTATATAAAATTTAAATTTTCAGAATTTTATGTGATAATAATTATAATTGAATGTTTCAACATTTTTAATAAGAAAAGGCCAGTATTTTCTCTTTTTTCTGTACAATTTGGGTCAGATTTTTTACTAAAAAAATACCAATGAGGCATGGGATTTGGGCTCAACAGTCCTAAAGGAAAATTTTAGGCCCGACTTCGGCCTGGTCTGATCACCGATCCAAATCAAACCCTAATGAAACCGGATGCGGGTTTCCCAAACATCCAAGGTGAAACCCGACCCAACCCTCACCAGTCGCCTCCCTCTCTCGTCCTCCTGTTGTTTCAGCGAACCGAAAGGATAGGATAGATTGAACGAGGCTCAGGAGCGCATGGCATTGCCTTCGTCGGACGCTTCACACTTGCAGATTCATCTCTTCAAGGGGATTTCATCATCTAATTGAATTCGTATCGGCACCCCGGGAATCCGGTAATAATGATTTTCTTTCAATTCTTCGAATTTATGCTTTCCAATTTTTCAATAATTTTTTTTTTTATTGGGGTTCTCCATTTCACTTCCTCTAACTCGATTCGCATTTCAAATCGTTTTCCTCCGCGAAAGTTTTGTTCTTTTGTCTATTTTTTTGCTTCTTGGAATTGGGTATTCTTTATCATTTCTTAATTATCTGAATTTCACTCAGAATTTTTAAAAGGAGCTCCTTTTTATTGCTTTATCGTTCGTGAATTCCTCTCTCTCTATGTCTACGCTAGCTATATAGACTTACT
>BPVZ01000110.1:267334-285981 GCA_020521535.1 Rubroshorea leprosula
ACCAATCATTGTCCTATGAGAAAAATGGCGGATTGGAATGGGATGTTAAAAGATAATTCATTTCAAAGTCAACCACTTTCTACTAATCCTTTGAGATTTTGTTGGATTAGTCGAGTTTTTGTAAAACATTGATTGAGTGAAACTTTTAGATATGTTGTATCATAAAAGTTACTATAATTAATTTTTAAGATTGATAAAATTTACCAAATTTAGAATTTTATATGCAAAAGTTTTATTTATGGCTTCATAGGGATAGCCATGGGACACTAATTGAGATATACTCTAATTTAATACATTATATAATATATTTATTAAAAAAAATTATAATTTTTTTTATCTAAAATTAAAACAGACAGACTTAAAATATGTAACTCCATGCATACAAAATATAAGAACTAACTAAATTGATTATATTTATATTTTATTTTTAACAACTAAACCGAAAAAAATGTCAAATAGAGTGTGTATAATTTTTTTTGTTTTCACAAACATTCATAAATTCTTCTTCTATCCTCAGTGGCGAATGGACCTTAAGAATTATCTCATTTTTGCCAACTTCTAATAAAAGATCAAAATACTATAATTATAATTTCATGTGACATTATAAGATTATAATATAATATGTGATTATATAATTGATTTTTTCTCATTTATAAGTTTATCTGTAATATTATATGTGTCCACTCATTTAATACCATATCATATTCAATTAATATCATGTCATGATTATAAACATATACTCACTCTATTCCAAAATAACTGTCTTTTTATTTATTTATTTTGAGTTTATTATAAATTAATTGCCATTTTTTATTTTTTAAGGTCAATAGATTTTTTTTTTCTAATTTAACCCTATCATTATTTATTTATTTTAATTGATTATCTTTGTTTCCTCAAAAATCCTCAAGTGGCTTCGCAAGTGTGAAATATGGATGGAAGCATGTCATTTACTTTTTTGAAAAGCAAGAAAAAAAAAAGATTTTTCCAACGACCCTTTCCTTCCACGCGGTTGACCTTCGTTAGGATGGTTGGAAAAACGTTGGTTTAAGATTGAGTTTTGCACCTTTCAAACGATTTGTAAGAGGGAGAGATGCCTTCCTGCATAATGGGTTGCTAATATGTCTTGGACAATCTCAAGGACTTTACCACTATCGTGAATTTAAGTTAATAGATCCAAAAAGAACTGAATGAGATGCAAATGAAAATAAATTTGATGTTTATTATGTGAAAGGAAATCAAAGAAGCAATTACATAAACTAATTTGGGTATTTGAATGTTGAAAACAACTTAAATCTACTAAGATTTGTGCTAAAACTGAAATATGAAAGCTAAGGTAAGCAATCACTCCGAAAATAGAGAATTGAAAATTTGATGAGTTTTGTGTAGGGCTGGCTTTGTCTTGAAAAATAAAAAAGCTTCTATTTATACACTTCTTGTGAACCGTTTCTCTGCTCCATTGCTAACTATTCAGATCACGAATCACTCCTCAACTGAACTTCCTCCCAAATTCTAGGGATTTATGTTTCTTTTAAATTCAAGCTACAACAAACTAGATAATCTTTACCCTCCCAACCAATTTTTACAAATGTGCATTCTTTCAATAGATTTGATCTTACTTTATCCATTAACACGTGGCATTACTAAAAAAGCAATTTATGGTATAAATAATACCCCCCAACACTTGATTTTATTGAAATAAATTCAAGTGTTTATAATTAAATAAATTGCATGCAGACTCTAGCCACCAATGCCACATGTTAAACAACTCCAAGGTCTAAAAGAAAAAATCTCAAACCTTGAAACCAAGCTCGCAAAACCAAACAAATAAATTCTCCTTAAAAAACAGACAGAAAAGAGCTTGGTAGAACAGCATAAAAACCTTCTAGCAGATATGGAGGTAGACTTGAACGTGGTTTCCAAAATCAAATATCAATTTTCCTCTCTCACAGCCTTTGTTGCATACTTGATCTAGAGCAGGTTGAAATTTGACACAGCTATAATTTAGTCATTATGATTGCTCACGGCCAAATCTGGCCAACTTACAAATTTAGATAAGCACTTTTATTAAAACTTAAAAAATGCTAAATTGGAAAAAGAAAATACTATGCAATTTCACCAAAATCTAACTTGGCCAAAATGCTAAATATCTAGATTTACCTCCTCCAACGGATCTTGTAGTTTTGCTTTCATATCATCAAGTTTGGCTGGAACTAGATCTAACTCCTCCAGAGTAACCTCTTCTGTTAGATCTTCTTCTTCACCTTCATGGACCACCTCAGATCTATCTACACTAATCCGTTTTTCTACACGATAGACCGATAATTTTTTTTATAATTTTTTTTTGTTTCTTCTATGGTCTCCTTTTTCTGGCGATTGATTCGTTGTCTCTTCATGGAATTTCTTCAGTTTCTAGCTTCTCCCTCAGCCTAAAAGGAATGGTTGCTTTAGGCTGAAAGAGTTCATTGCAAACCTCATTCACTATGCGTCTAGTAAGTGCTAATTTGGTACTAGTAGTAATTCATACTGGTCTACCATTACGGTCCATCCCAAAGAAGCGAATGGTTTTGATTTCTTCGTCATAGACTCATAGTAATGAACTTCCACTGCATTGGTGTTAGCCACAAAAGGTTTGTCATCAGCTTTCACAACCTCAGTTTTGCCACCATTCTAGAATATCAATTTATAGTGCAAAGTTGAAGGAACACACCAGTTAGAATGGATCCAATCTCTCCCAAGTAATGCATTATAAATGGCTACAGTGTCAACCACAAAGAACTCACACATGAGAGTTCTGTTCCCACAATGAGCTCTACTGGTGGAATTCCCCTAGAGTGATTTACTCCACCCGTGAAGTCATTGATTGTCACTTCTATCTCCATTAGATCTTTCAAAGATCTACTGATTCTGTGTAACATAAAAGCTAACAACACATTGACAGCAGGACCATTGTCTACCAAAACTCGATTAATTGGTATCCCATCCATGTGAACATGAATGCATAATGGCCTTATATGTCTGGCCATCCTCTCTTCTGGCTTCTCAAAAATAATTTTGTCTAATGAAATCTCATTTTCATCCTCCTTCGCTAGAATCTCAATAACTCCTCCCTCAGCCTAATCTACCTGCTAATAATCTGTAGATTTTGGTTCTCCTTTGGCTTGGAAGACCAGAGGAAGGGTAAGCACCAAACAAGACAAATTCACAAAAAAAAATCACCAAATTGGATTGTTTCTTGCTTTGTTGAATTTTCTACTTTTTCTGCCACCTTGAATGTTGCTTTCAAGCTAGTTTCCTCACTCATCTCCACAGTCAGAACTTGGGGAGAGGTTGGATTTCTGTGTTGTTGTTCATCTTCTGGCAATGTCTGAGTTGATGTCTTGCTTTTGTCTTTCGGGACCCAGACTGATTTCATTATTGTTGGGAGAGACTAAGCCAGATCTGACATGCCCCCCTAGTTCTCCATTTGTTGTTGGCGTCTCTCTTTTGCTCTCTTACATTGTAAGCATTGCCTCAAAGTTCTAGGTTTTTGAGTCTTAAGAAACTTTGGATGAACCACTCGTTCCCATTTCTAGCTAGCAGATCTGAGCGGTGGTTTCACCATCTTAGGTTGTTCTTCATTGCCAAAGTTCTAACTTGGATCAATTTTTCGTTGCTTCAGATCATGCCCCTCTTGCTTTCTTCCTCATGGAGCATTTGATCTGACCTAATCTTTGCAAGTTTTGGCCTTCTTAATGACCCATCTCAAGTCATCAACTACAATTCTGCGCTTGGAGTATGATCGATTTTTGTCCTTGATAAGGCTTTAGATATCTGTCACGTTCACTCCAACAGACAAGTCAGGGAATGGGTCTGCATCAACTCCCATTGTTTCCTTAACCTTTTCTAGAAACTACAAAATCCCTTTGTCGATCTTTTCTTGTAGTTGTTGTTGATTTTCTAGATTTGCCACACATGGTGCAACCTCGACTAGTTCTGGCTGCACTGGCCCACCAACTACCAGTTGGTTTTGTGGAGATAGATGTGGTTGATTAACTTGCCCCCTGAGCATTGGAGCCAAAATATTTTGATTCTATCTTTGAAGATCTGTTGCTTGTGGTTGAGCTTCAATTTTGGCACGTCAAAATGCTTCCTCCATTCGCTCTATTTCAACTTGAAATGCTCTCCAATTTTTTGCATTTTGCTCTCGCCAAACTCTTGCCCTTTTTTCATTAGAATGCCACATGTCTACTAAACTTTGGGCTAAATTCTGAACCAGATTCTGAAAAGACTCATCCAATTGTCTAGCGATCTCTTGGCTTCTTTGTTGATCTCTTTCCTCAGATTCCAACATAACCTTCATAAGGGAGTCACCAGATTGAGCAACATCATCTCCATATTCACTATCCTTGTTGAAGGTTGGATTGACAAAAGAATGCTCCCCAAGTATTGGTGATAATGGTGGTGGCATAGCAACACCTCTTTTTGGATTTAGAAAAACTAGATCTAGAAACTATGAGTGAGACACGATGGGGTCCCACTGGGCATGCCACAAAAGGATTGTTTCCTCAAAAATCCTTAAGTGGCTTCGCACGTGCGGAATTTGGATGCAGGCGTGCCACTTACTTTGCTGAAAAGTAAGAAAAAAAAAAAAAGATTTTCCCAACAACCTTCTCCTTCCACGCGGTCAACCTCTGTTAGGATGGCTAGAAAAACGTTGGTTTAAGATTGAGTTTTACACCCTTCAGACGATTTGCAAGAAGGAGGAATGCCTTCTTGCATAATGGGTTGCTAATCTACCTTGAACAATCTCAAAAACTTTACCACTACCGTGAATTTAAGTTAATAGATCCAAAATGAACTAAATGAGATGCATATTAAAATAAACTTGATGTTTATTGCGTGAAAGGAAATCAAAGAAGCAATTACATAAACTAATTTAAGTACTTGAATAATGAAAACAACTTAAATCTATTGGGATCTGTGCTAAAACTTAAATATGAAAGCTAAGGTAAGGTAAGCAATCACTACAAAATTAGAAAATTGAAAATTTGCTGACTTTTGTATAGGGCTGGCCATGTGTTGACAAATAAGAAAGTTTCTATTTATACACTTCTTGTGAATCGTCCCTCTGCTTCATTGCTAACTGTTCAGATCACGAATCACTCCTCAACTCAACTTCTTCCCAAATTCTAGAAATTTCTGTTTCTTTTAAATTCAAGCTGCAATAAATTGGATAACCTTTATCCACCCAACCAATTTTTACAGATATGCATCCTTTTAGTAGATTTGATCTCATTTTATCCATTAACGCGTGGCATTACTAAAAATACAATTTATGATGTAAACAATCCTATAACAAAAGATGTAACTTTATCTTTTAACCTTTTCTTAAGAATAATATAGATAAATATATGAATCGTTTAAAATTTTTAATTTGACGAAAAAGTCAAAAAATGAAAATTATTTTAAAATAAAAAGAATAATTCTATAACTATAGTATTGTCAAATAAAAAAAAAGATTTACTAGATTTTAAAAAAATTATCGCTATATATAAAAAATTGATCACCCTTGGCATTTTTCCATTGTCCTTTCTAAAACAAATAATAATAATAATAAAATTAAAAAAATTAATACATTCAAACAATTAGAACTAAAGAATGATATTAAAAAATTCAAACATCTTTAATAAATCAATATGCAAAAATCATTTATTTAAATATATGAACACTTCTACAAGCAACTCTAACATTTAAATACCAAGTTCCCATTTCCAGTTTTCTCAAAAAGCATATCACCAAAATCTCAATTGAATTGGGTTGGAATTTGGAAAACAATCATTTAGAGTCAAACACCAGCTAAGCAGATATATAGATATATATAGATATATATATATATATTAACAAGGACAAATCATTGGGGGCACGCACCATTAATACCAAAATGCTAGGCGCCAGCAAAGCAGATATATACCACAAGATAAACATGGGTGGTGTTATTGCCACAGCCACTACTGTTAATACCACAGCTTTTTTTAATTATTTGACTATTATACCCCTCATTTGAATCCAACTTGCAGCAGTCACCACTCACCACCTTCTCCGCGTGGGTTAATGGTCAATTAATTAAAAAAGCTGTGGTGTTAACGTGTGAAGCTGTGGCAATAATACCACCCGATAAACATGTGTCAAAAACTAGCTTTCAATTGCATTTTTTTTAGTATTTCCTAAAATTCCTATTAATGAAAAAAGGGAATGAAGAGAACAAATGAGAGGGTGGAGCAAACAGGATTGAACGCTAGAGAAAGTGGCAGACATGGCTTGGTGCCAGAGTTGACGGATTGTTGAATATGTTCAGTGAAAGGACCAAGCGCAAATGTCAATGGAAAAGAAAGAGGAACTCCAATGTCATGCACAATGTATGCATCTTTCTCTATTTTAAAATAATTATTATTTTTTTAATTAAGAATCTAAGGATATTTTATATATTTATTTATATTATTTAAAAAAAATAAAAATAAAAAAATCTTATAACATGATCAATTAAAAATAAATAAATAATAATATGATTAAAAGAGAAAAAAATATTTATTTATTTTAAAAAATAAAATATCACAATTAATTTGAAACAAAATTTTTTTTTAAATATTTATTTTAAAATGAAAGAAAATGTAACAACTAAGTGGTAACCAATTACAGTAGTAGAAAAAATAAATAAAACATTGATGGATTCCATAATTTACAAAGAACATAACGGATATGTCTACATTTTATCTCAATCTGGGAGAGATTGGTCTCTGCACCAGTAGCCACAGTGACATTAGTCAGAAAAACTCATCTCATAAATGCACAAATTTTCTTTACTCTACGCTAACGTGTGTGAATACGTATGTTACATACTTACATGGTACATGGGCAGGTTTTGTTTCATCTAATTGCATTACGCCGCTTTGGCTGTAATGCTGCTGACATTACACGCAGCCTGTTAGCTATCTCTGTAAATGATGGCCTGCCTGCTGGATCAAAGGACCAGCACTCTTCCATCAGTTTTCTCCACTCAGGATCGCAACGTTCTGGTATAGGTGGCCTGAGTGTGTTACTCACTATTCCACCTGCAAACAGAGTTCACAGCAGCAACATGCATTTTTAATTTTCAACAGTGGTATCCAATAAAATGAGCACAATATTATGGAAGAAACAGGAACCTGGCTATAATATATGCAACAAGAATTGGGTTAAGGGAAAATATCATAAGTTAAGAAACCATTTGGAACAACATACCGATTATAGCACCACAATGCATGCTAGCATATGGCTCTTCGCCGGTCAGGATCTCCCACAATGCAACACCAAATGAGAAAACATCAACCTGAAAAAGAAAATGATTGCTATAATGAGGATTGCATTTCAGTCTTCAAGATCTTTGTATCCACTCTATTGTTATATATGTGAAGTGTGTGATAATATATGTGTTCTCTTTCCTATAGTCCTAACCTTCTCAGATACACGGCTACTGCTACCATTCAACAATTCTGGTGCCATCCATGGAAGAGTTCCACGGACACCACCAGATACGAGTGTGTTGCGTTTAATTCTTGACAATCCAAAATCTCCAACCTGAAAGGTGAATGCTACTGTGCTTGAATATAAGAATATTGAATGAGGTATTTCTTTAAACAGTTTTAGTCCTAATTACTAGCAACTTAAAGAACATATGTAGAAAATTTAGGATGTCTCGATAGAATTTGCATCCTGCTACTAATTACCTTGCATATGGGTCTCTGAGGATCCCTCAAATTGACCAGCAAATTGTCGCACTTCAAATCAAAATGAACAATATTCTTCAAATGCAAATATTCCATGCCAAAAGCTGCATCCATTGCAATTAAAAGCTTTTTACGACCATCAATTGCCCTGCAGGAAGAATTCTGAAGACTCCATTAGTTTGTTTCTTGTCAAAGGAAGCCATGGGAATAGAAGGCACTTTGGCTAACTTACCTATCTCTACTTGCTAGCACATTCCTCAATGATCCATTCACCATGTATTCAGTTACTGTTGCCATTGTTCCTTCAGGCCCATCAGGGACTACCCCATAAAACGCCACAACATTAGGATGGTGAAGATTCGACAGAATTCGTGCCTCTCTCCAGAATTCATTAATCTGTATAGTCAGCCAGCATTCAATACTCCATTAAAGTTCTCTCAAAAAAAAGGAAAAAAGAAAAATGTTTTCAGGGAATTAAGAATTATAACAATCATTCTTGGTCTTCATTTTAGCCCATAAACTGTTCTATATATCTAGGAATTTAATGGAATAGATATGAAAGAAATATGATTGGCAGAATTAGAATTGATGTAAAGGAACATGAAAAAAAATCAAATCATTTTGAAGACGTACCAACCGCTCTTGCTCTGAAGATTTCCCTGAAAAACATATCTTTTTTATCCTCTTAATAGCAACGTCTGTTCCCCTCCACTTTCCATGATAAACTGTTCCAAATGTGCCAGATCCTAACTCTTTCAATTCTTCAAGATCTTCATTCTTTACAACCTGCACATTGGCAATACAATATTAAGTTAAATTACTTCAAAGTTAAATTAATAATCAAAGAAAAACTAAAAGTTTAATTAGAAGAGTAAGTAGAACTATGAAATGGAAGCCATTGTCAGATAATAACAAGTTATTTCCTGCCTGTCTGAAATTTCTTTCAGGCCTGAGCTATAGAAACACGAGACTGGAGGCCAACATTAATTTATGTATATTCCTCAAGCATGGTCATAAGCAAGTTCCATCAGTAAGAAAGAAACTAAACTATGCACAAGGGAAATAAGAAAGTAGATTGAACCTGTAAACCATAAATGCCTGCTTCAATTTCAACCATAGCAGCCTCCCCAAAAGATTCCTTTGCATGACCATCATCACTTTTCAAATCCTATATAAAACAGGTATTAGCTCAAATCTACAAGGAAATACATCTTTATATACTCAAAACATCAAAAGAAATGAGGGGAGACGCTACCTCAAAGGAAGAATCTAGAGCGAGGCCACCTGCCTCTGCTTGCCTGGTTGGCTGAAGTTCATCACTGGTCAAATCATGAATATTTGGAACCACTGTTGAAGATGATGGGATGTCTGGAGGTGGACTGTTAGTTACATCTTCAATAATAAGCATGGGCTCTAGTACTCTGATAGCATTACAATCATCTGAGAGCTTAGACTGGATGCCAACAGCATCTTCAAACTTCGACCTGTGGTAAGATTGATCTCTGATCTCCACCCCTGCAGCATTGTGTTCCAGGCAATTGACAGCTTCTTCACCATGGAGAAATTCCCATCTACTTAAAGTGTTGTCGATGGACTGATATAAAGATTCAGATGAGAGGATTATTCTTATAAGATAATAAAATAATTCTCTATTAAGTGAAGCTATACTTACAAAGCCTGATCCATTTGCTTCTTCGTTAGCCAGTTGCTGAGGTTGTTCTGCAGATTGATAGACAAATTTATCACCATTCACAATATCAATTCTAGTGCACTGGTCATCCCTTTTAGCACTTTGGTTCCTCATATCCAACTCAGATTCCACTGTATTTTGGCAACCATAGAAGTGGTCCCTCGTACTATCGGCAGAACTTTGCCCAATAGTGACTGGTAAACTAAATGTTGAGTCTCCATAACCCACTAAATTTTGTGCAGGCAGAGAAATGCTTGGAAGGTAGTTTAAGTTCTGCAAATTCCTATCTTTCTTGCTGTCATAATGTGATATAACTTTAGTATCTCCTTCATGTTGTTTCTTGTCTTGATCAGAAGAGGCATCATTTACATCAATTTGATTGAGCTCAAAATTCCCCTTGCAGTCTGCCATCCCTATGGTGAGCTGATTCTCATGCTTGGCCACTTGGTATTTTCCATCAGTTGTATCTTGCCATTGCCCTGGCCACTC
Source organism: Rubroshorea leprosula (assembly GCA_020521535.1). Classification (NCBI taxonomy): domain Eukaryota; kingdom Viridiplantae; phylum Streptophyta; class Magnoliopsida; order Malvales; family Dipterocarpaceae; genus Rubroshorea; species Rubroshorea leprosula. Next base: position 277,256 of record BPVZ01000110.1, read on the forward strand.
TCTAGGGGAATTTGACAATGCTAGTGAGGGTGATTTTTCTTCTCTTCCATTATTGCATGATACCTGCATCACAACTCCTCCCACAGGGTAACTAGATGTCTCATCAAGCCCCTGTAACTGAGAGTCAGAGAATGACTTTTCCTTAAGAGTGGAGATCTCAGACTTTAGATTACTATGACCATGTAGTGGATAAGGCACACAATCTCCACTGGGACTGCGACTGTGAAAATGCATTTCACAGGGTTTATTAGTCATGCCAGTTTCTAAAAAATGCTGGTTGTGGTGATGGTAGTTTATCAATGGAGGAGGAACATGAAGAGGATTGTCATGATATCTAGAGGCATCAACATGGTAGGAATTATCACATAAATGTTTTTCTGTGAAAAAAGGATTAATGTTTCCATTGCAATCTACGTGTTGCCTATCCACATAAAAAAGCACAGGAGAATTCTTAGGATCTCCATGTTGAACTTGGACAGGCGACAGAGGAGGGGATTGATTAAATGATTTGTTTGGAATATAAAGTTTAGCTAAAACCTGAGGAGAAGGATTTGAGAGGATCCCCTTAAAGTTTGTAGACCTTGGACTGTAATCCTTGTTCTCAAAAACGATAGTAGATGGTGGAGTTTCTTTATGAATAGGACTATAATCTGAAGCGTTTCCCAACTGGGTTCTTGGGCTTGCTAAACTCTGACTGCTAGAATTCTGAGGACTCATATCCAGCATGCCATTAACAGCAGAAACATACTGGTAGTCAGTATCAGTCTGCTGTGGAGATCTTCCCTCTAAAGAAAGTGGACTCTCAGGGTCACCTAAAGAAATGAGAAATATACGCAGCCTTTGAGAACCCCCATTTCTTTCTAGCCCGTGGTATTCTTCAATCATGTTGAGAAGATCCTCATTAGAACAAACAGATACAAGCGCATCAAGATCCTCACCAGGGAGCTGGTACTTGATTATATGTGGGTGGTTACAAATCGCTGTAGTCTTCCTTGCAAGTTCTTCCCAAGTTAAGTTTTTCCGTATGGATATAATGCGTGTCTCTCCACCAACATATCTGAGCTTTCCGTCACTTGGCCTGGGCAATATTCTGCCCCCAAAGCTACATAGAAATTTCATTTTGCCAGATAAAGCAGCTTCCATTACTCCTGCACAATAAGGAAGGTACGACTGAGGGGACTCCACTGCATAAATTGGACTGTTGGTCAATCCAGGATTTACTTGGTCAGCATAATTTTCTTCAAAAATCTGACCCATTTGTTGTCCATTAACACAATCAGATACATTCCTCCCATGCTGCACTTGGTTCTGAACATAATTAAATGCTGCTCCACATGGCTGGACATGACAAACATCTGTTGTAACCTGGACATGATCAACCTCTGTTGTAACTGGTCTTCTTCTTAAAGCTCCACGATCTCGGGAGAACTCTGCCGAAAATTCCTCACCTGTCTGTGTACAGATATCAGTTACATTCCGATGACCACTGCCTCTGTCAATTGGCACAACAACTGGTGCATGCTGGTGAAACTGCTGGCCCAAAATACCAGGAGTATCACTTGCCATGATATCAGAACAAATTGACAATAACCCAGACCTGCGTATGAACAATCCCTTCAAACCTTACTCCTTTGTTATCATCTAAATCTATAGAGAAACTTTTGCCCGCATTTTTACTAACATGCATCCACAATCTATACACTTCTTTCTCCCTCCCTATTTTGCACGCTAAAACTTTGAAGGGTTGCCAAGTAACTCTTCTTTGATTCTGAAAAACCGAATACTTATTTAAGCTTGACTTGATTTGCAGCACCAAAATTTGCAGAAATACTAAAGCTAGAAGATTCCGAGGCACTGAGCTCTCTTATTTTTACAAACCGAAATCTAATACAAAAAATGGCAAAATGCTAGATGCTATATAATCTATCCATCAGATAACCTGCATAATTTCTTCATAAGCCCCTATATACGAACCCAAATAAGCAAAACTTTTCTCTCAAATCCCAAAACAAAGGTTTCCCATAACTTTGTGGAAGGAAAGATCTCAAAAATCAGTTTTTCTTAGCAGAACATCATCACCCATCATAAGAAATAAAGAGTGCAACGGTCTAAGGTCCACAACAGGAAATTTGTTCCTCACCTTGAATGATGGAATCTTAACATCTGTTCAATAAACAAAAAAGAATCAATCAAAACAATCATAAGAAAATGAACCAAAGATCCACATGCAAAAATGCCTCAAATTTCCATATTATTGGATGCAAAAGCTTAATAAAAGATTTCAAAACAACCAACATTGCAATGCTATTTTCCCATTTCCTCCATGAATAAATAAAACCCCTTTATCAAAAAGAAAACCAATTTCAGATTGGAAAATGAGAAAGAGGAAATCGGTACCTTTTGGTTTGTCCAAGGGTTTTGATCTGTGCATGGATTTGAGCTCTGAATTTGGTGAATGGAAAAGAGGAAAATGGAGAATGAATTTGGGTTTTGTTTGTTTGAGGTTGGGAGAGAGGGCGTTGCATGAGGGTCGGAGTTCAAAGGTTCAGACATTGCTTAAAATAACGCGGGCCTAACTGCAAACTAACGTAAAACATCTCGTACTTAAAAGCGTCTCTCTCAACATCTCCATTGAAAATCATGATGTATTTGTTCCATCTTTCCTCTAATTGAAGAAAATAATGCCAAATGCAAAATGAATAAAGAAAGTGATTCTATTATAAGTTCTCTTTTGAATTTCTTTCATTAGCAATAGGTAAAGATCGGTTTTCATACTAATTATAGATTATTTTCATGGAATAAGAAAAGAAAATATTTAATCTCAACCATATCCTTAATTAAAATTAGCAACTTCTTGCTCAAGGTATCATGCAAATTCCATTGTATTAGGAATAATTACAATGTTGACACATAATATCATCAATAAATTTTATTACATAACAAACTAATAATTAAGTAATTATATTCTTAATCACTAATCCGTGTAATTTTATATATAATGTTATTTTAAATAATATATTATGTTAAATTATTATGAACATAATTACACTTATGACATAATATCATCGGTTTATTATAAATTTTATCGTAACATAGATATCATGAAATTACTAAATTTTTGGTTGTTTCCTAGTGCATTTAATCATCAACGTATGTTTATGATCCATTGGCCAGCAATTTGGTCATGACTCATGAGAAATGCAAACAATAAGTTTTATTTCTTACTCTCCTAACATTATGATTGGTCTATGTGTATACAATTAAAAGATTTTGGAGCCCTCAACAATAAATTTAAAGAATTTAATTTATAATTGATGTCAAATATTTAAATCTTACAATATCAACTAACTAATTTTTTTTATGTACTAAAAAATAAAACAAATTTATAAATCACCATAGGCGCCTAGTTATATTTCTACAGTCGAGAAACCAACAAATACCAAGAAAAAGTTTAAGGACCATATACGTACCATTTGGAGTTCAGAGACTAATTTGATACCTGTCACACAAATTCAGGTACTAAATTGGGTATTACGCCTATTATGTACGTCAACTTGGCAGAAAGTGAAAAACTTTCTTTTTCAAAATAATTGTAATTTTTTTAAATTTATTTTAAATTAATTATTATTTTTTATTTTTTAAAATAAACAAATATTTTTTTTATATTTTAACTTTAAATTATTTATTCATTTAAATTAATCATTCAATTATAAAAAAAAAAAATTTATCTTGTATTTCTTTTCCATAAATTATTTATTCATTTAAATTAATCATTCAATTATAAAAAAAAAAAATTTATCTTGTATTTCTTTTCCAAAGACATTTAAATAATTATAAATATTATCTCTAAATTATTTAGGTGTTTAAAAAATAAAAAAATAACAATTATTTTAAAATAAAAAAGCATTATATAAACTAGTAACACTGAAAGATAAGGTAACCAAAGCCAATGAAATACAAACATGAACAATGTTCGTTTACAAATCCTCCACCATCCACGGTGACTTCAATTACAAATCTACTATTTTTTATCTCACTTTTCTTATTAACGAGGAAAAGTGAGACACGCAACTGCATACACATGATTTTCAGCATACCGCAATGGCAATCTGAAATCTGTCGGTAATAACACAAAGAAACTGATTTGATTACTCCCATCTACCTATAAGAATCCGGGCGTTTTGGCTTGCTTTGTACAACGGCCTCAATCTTCTCCATCACAGTAGGAGTTAATAGTGGGATAACATCAATTGACTTCATGTTTTCTTGAATCTGCATTGTGGGAAAATATCATTAGGTGGTGTTGTATTATAATTCACAAGTAATAATTGCAACCTTAAGGCAACCTCTTTATGAACTAGACAAACATCTATTTTGGAAGTGATTCATGTGCCATATGTTGGGGCATTCGCATGTTATAAAACCTACAAACACTAGAAATGATGCTCCAGAATAGCACTAGTTTAAAATTTGATCATCTATCTACTCTGTTCATTTACTGATTTACACCTTCAGTTCTGTGGACAGTTTAACAAGACGATGCACCTTGACATTCTGTATGTTCAAATATTGTTGTTATCTAATACAGAAAATTTACCAATAATCTCTTTTTCCCCACAAAGAGGACATCTATGGTTTCAAACTCTTCCATAATTTCAAGGACCTCTATACTTCCACCTAGGCTCTATATAATGTATCCATTAGGCAAGCAAAATTATGCAGATATTATTTATCCATACAGAGTAATCCTTAAAAAATATCACTAAAGAGTGAAAGATTAACATATACCATTGAAGAAACTGATCAACTAAAAACTAACCTGAGATTCCTTTGTAGCACCAGTGATAACTGATGATACGTTAGGGTTTGCGGCACACCATGCAATAGCGAGTTGAGCCAAAGATACACCAAGTTCATCTGCAATTGGCTTCAGTACATTTACTTTCCGCAGCACATCATCAACCAGACTCCTGCTAGCAAGATTCTACAAGTCAAAAAGAATAGTTTAGTATTTCACATACGAAGAGAGGAAGGGTGGAGGGAGGAAGAGAAAGTAAAAAGGAAAAGGGCGGGGAAGTGGAGGAGTTGAAATATGGTTGTGTTGAGCAGGCATCAAGAACATTTTAAGATTCAGCTAATTCTGGTACTGAACAGGAATGACAGTATTGAAATTAACACAAATGATATTATGGAAAATTAATACCAGAAAAGCTTTCTAACCAAAGGTGTATTGCCTAAGAGACCTGATTTCACACTACTTTACATAAACAAGCTAACTCAGAAGTCTTACTTTGTAATTTTCCAATGCAAATCGGCTATCAGGTGGTATGACCCCCTTGTTGTACTTTCCCGTAAGCACTCCAGAAGCAAGTGGACTCCATGTGGTTAGACCAAGGCCATGGTTGGCGTACAGAGGGAGGAACTCAGATTCAACCTGCATGAACATAATACTTGACGAAATAATCCAGAGGGTCTTAATTCTTAAGAGTATGAGTTACAGAGCCATATAAGAAAAGAAAATCCCTCATAAACTATGCCTGAAAAAGCCTTTAACATAACCATAAGAAGCATACGAAGCTCGTGGACCAGAAGTGACACAAAGCATTGCAAGTCAAAATATTGTATTAGATAAGGAGGCGGAGGAATCCCTAAAAGCCCTACCAACATGATCTATTTTATCCTCCTCAAGTATCTTACTTTGTATAAGAGTATTGAATCAAAAGAAGATCAAGAGCCAATAAGAAGCCTTTATTATCATGACTTAATAGCATCAAGGAGTATTTCAGCACTGTTGTTCAACAGACCAGAGCACAACTGTCTGGCAAATTATCAGGTTCATCACAGACAAACCTTTACCATGTCATGGGTCCATTGTACATTTTTTTGACAATAGAAATCAATATACTTGATGAACAGAATCACTTAAATATAAATCCCAACACTAAAACCAGGAGATTGTCAGCACTATTTTGGCTTGTAAAACTCTCATCCATCTAACTAATTAATTTCATAGGTTGATCATAATGCATCTATTAGCGGATAATCACAACTAATTTACATCTTGTGGTGAGGAACTAAGAATACAGAGATTTTTTAAGAAAATCCATGATAGCATTAATCTTTAACCAAAAAAATACTACTCTAAAATTATTAAAAAAAAAAAAATTAATCTTTATATGTATCTATTATGAATCCAGATTGTTCTAGACTGTAAAACAAGGACCCTTAGATGGGAGGAGAGCCCCCAATATCAAGAGACCCTCCCCCCATCTAAGAGATAATGTCTTATTGTCAAGAACAGTCTGGATTGTAAAACACTTTTTCGATCTATTATTCACATTAATCATTCAGAAATGTCTTTTTCAGTCTGAACTGCACAGTTTGGGCTATATAAGCATTTAAATACCTATAATAACTAATATTCATTAAGAGTATTTTAGTACTTTCATATACTGAACTGCACTTCAGATGGAAAATTCAAAACCACTCTCAATGTCATTACCTTGTGTCTAGATAGCATATTATACTCAGGCTGCTCCACAATGGGCCCCACCAAATCCAATCTCTCTGCTATTCCCCATGCTTCAGTAATTTGTTGTGCAGACCACTCACTGGTTCCCCAATAAAACGCCCAACCCTTATCAATCACAAAATTCATAGCCCTAACTGTCTCTTCAATTGGTGTAGAGGAGTCTGGCCTGTTACAAAAATCACAGTGATAAGCTTTTCAGAACAAGTATTCAAGATGAATTATTGGATATAGTAGTCAAGTAGACTTTAGCAACCTGAGCATGTACATTTCTTGTATTTTATTAAGTACTTACCAAAAAAGGGAACTAAGTGATACTATTATCATATGCCGATCCAAAATTGGAACCAATTATTTCAGATAAGTTCAAATTGCAAAAGTGCATATGCCGAGCACACAGGTACCCATTTCCACACATACAAACACAAAATAAGCAACAAGGAAACTGTTGGAACCACAAAATTCAGCAGAGCCTTTATGACAAACACAAACCAGGTAGGGGCAATAGCAGAATCAAACCCCATCAACAGGGGAGCACAAAAATCAAGTTTAAGCCATTTCAGATGATAAATCAGTAAGACACAATGAAACTGAATCCGAAACCCCTACTGTTAAACCTATTCCTCTTCCTCATCCCAACTTCAAAAATCGAAAAACACTACAAATCAAGAACTCATCCAATCATCCAATAAGACGAAATTCACATAAATAGGAAAGACAGACAAAACTTATATATCACAGAGAAAAGAAAATCAACAGTAAATTATCTTCCAATCAATCAACCTGTGACAGTAGATGACATCAACGTAATCCATATCGAGCCGCCTCAACGACGCCTGGGTCCCCTCCACAATATGCTTCCTAGACAAACCCTTGTCATTGGGACCAGGACCGCCCCAGAAGATCTTGGTGGAGACAACAATATCGGACCGCTTCCAGCCAAGCTCACGGATGGCTTGGCCCATGATCTCCTCGGCGCGGCCATTGCCGTAGACCTCGGCGTTGTCGAAGAAGTTAACGCCGTGATCCCTGCAGCACTGCAGCATTGACTTGGCCTCCTTCACGTCTAACTGGTTGCCAAAGCTCACCCACGAGCCATAGGAAAGCTGGCTGACTTTCAAGCCAGATCGACCGAGGCTCTTGTACTGCATCTTCTAGGGTTTGCAGATTCGACTTTGAGCTTGAGTGAGGAAGAGAAACGGAGCTCTGGCAACGAGAATGAGAAATGCGGCGGCGCTGAAACGAGAGAATAACTGTAGATATGGGGGAAGGAGAGAAAGATCAGATACGGGCAGATGCAACAATGAAATTATGAGACACGTGGAGGAGGATTGTTGACCTTCGAGGAAGATGAAGTTTCCTGTCTAATGTCCATTTACAGCATTATCAATCTGCCGGCGCCAGACAGACATTTTAAGTGATCGGCAATAACATGGCAGGGATTATTACCACGTAGCAGGCGTGATTAGAAAAATTTAGGAAAAAAAATTGGTGATGTGAAGATAATTTTTTTATTAAATTTTTATATAATATTTATTTATTATTAAATAAATAGATATATTTAATATTTTATAATAAAACTTATTTGTTTAAATATAAGTAATATGATTTATCTTAAATAAGATCTTAAGATTAAATTTTGTAAATAAAAAAAATGTTAAGAAAGTTTTTATTGATAGAATTTAACTTGATTCAATTTTGAATTAATTAAAACTCAATGTAGTTACGAGATAACGAAAGGTTAATGTAAAAAAAATTTAATATTTTAAGTTTTTTTTAAAAATAATTATTTAAATGACATAATAAAATTATATAAAAAAATAAAAAAATTATTTTTAAATTATTTTACATTAAAAAAATGTAACGTCGAACCGAAACATAATTAATGACTTCATCAGTTTTGAATATTTTTTGACCAAGTGGTTATTATAGTTGAACCTCAATCGAGAGGATTTTTTTTTGAAAATAGGTAATGACAATCGAGAGGGTTTTGATTATTGGAGTTTAAAACCGAACACCTCTAATTCTAGAGAAAGTCTAGGATATCACCGGTATACCACGTCAGCAATATCTCAATCCAATTAAAAACCCCCACATCACTTTTTTCTTTTACACCTCATCAACCAGATAACGGAGGGAAAACAATTGGCAAAACTAAATTAACTCACGACAAATTTAACTTACGGGCAAATCTTTT
>BPVZ01000110.1:355800-374254 GCA_020521535.1 Rubroshorea leprosula
TAAGACTAAGGATGACAACAGAGCCTTGTAGCACTAGAGAGTGCCTCTCCATCCTTATGCTTGTGAATTGTAAGGATAGGAATCCATGTAGGGGTTTTTAATAAGGGTAGTTTTTGCCCCGTCTCCATTACCTGCAAAGAATTTGTCCATGCAAAGGTTCCCATCCCTCACCAATTTATATTATAAAATTAATTTAATCATTTTTATTTTATTATTTTAGAACAAAATATTTTAAATAGTTGAGTTAAAGTTAAAAAATAAAGTGTTGGATTTAGTTTGGTTTAAAATAATTAAACTGCCATATTGGATTAAAATTTAAAATTAGTAATGAATATGCATATGATTATGAGTTAAATATTTAAATTGTATTAGATTTAATATTATTTATTTTTTAATAATTCTTAGAGAATGAGGATTTTTACAGAAACGTGTGGAGATAGAAAATTTTCTTGTGAAATCTCACAAAAAAAATACTTCCCCATCCCTACTTATAGGAAGAAATATTTCTCCCCACCCCACCCCATAGCAAGGATCCTTGCGGAGATCAAAAGAAATTGTCATCCTTGGACAATTATACATACACCCAAACAATCAACACCCATCTCAACACTCAAGGCTAAAATGAGGAGAGGTAAATATGTAATTTTACTGTTTATAAGCCTTGGGTGTTAAGATGGGTGTTGATTGTTTAGGTGTATGTGTCCGTCATCCTTATTTAAGACCCAACCCATTGTGGATGTCAAAAGGTTCAATTTTTTGCAGTTTTAAATTGCATGAAACGAATTCATTCTCCAACGCATTTAGTTGAATAACGTTTTACACCACTAACAGTGCATTACATTTTCCGGTTACCTGAGTTGATCTTTCATAAAAGTGATATGTAATCCGTCCTGCATAAATTGTCCATCTCATAATCATTAATAAGGTGTGGGTTATCTAATATTAGGATACTTCTTTTGCCATCCATAACTATAAAATGTATACTTTAGTTCACTCAAGACAGATTGCGAAACAAGGTAATGGATAATTTTAATTTCATGATTATCTCTTAACTTTAGGTATACATCATATCAGAAAAAAAGTAAGTTATTTTAATTTCTTTTTTAAGGGTAAAATATGTAAAAATAAAAAATTGTCCTCAAATCCTTAATCACAAGATAAAAACAAAAAACATATGTTATTCTGGAATGAAAAGAGTATATTTTAATAGCTGAATTAAGTAGATGTCGAAAGGTATGTTGAATTAGATGATATACCAATTATTTTTTTTTAAATTTTCACTTACTTGATGGTAAAAAATATGAATGCACTAAATTAATTTTTTTGGATATGTGATAAATCAAAAAAAAAGTTTACAAAGAGTTTATTTTAATGTTTCGAAATAGTTATCAAATGTTAGTTATAATCAAATAGATTAGATATTATAAATTATAAATAATAATAGTTATCAACCATCAAATATCAACTACATTTAAAATGTTAGTTTAAATACTCTTCCAAAAGGGAGAAATATGAGCTGAAGTCACTGTTTTGATTTGGATTCAGGATCAATAGTCATGCCACTAAAAGTCCTCACTGTGGAATGAAAGAAACATGCTTTATAGGAAGACAGGCACATTGTGATTTAATTTCGGTGGGCGAGGAGGAAACAACAATTATAAACCACAAATTATGCATCATATATAAGTAAGGGTAAAGGCACCATAAATGAAAAGGAAAAATGTTCGAGCAATAAAAGGACACCGCAAATATGATTCCCATCCTTTTGGAAGCAGTAGCACTAAACCACTAATCATGAACGTACCAAAAAAGTTCTGAAGTCTAAACTTGAAAAACTAGATTTACAGGCAAAGTATTATTTTGTAAATTATGTTTAAAGGTTTAAAATTTGATATTAGTATTTAATGAAAATTTTGATCTATAATTAAAGGTGTTCTCTTATTTTTTTAATCTACCTCCACTACAAGAAAAAGAGCATTTTATGACGGTAGAATTGATCACAAAACCTAAATTTTAGACATAAATTTAATTTACAACTAAAAATATAAAATTTTGTAATCAATTATCTACCACAAAATATCTATTTTCTTATAGTACTCACTTATATGCTGACAATTGAATTAGGATCTCTTATTTTCACCTAAATGAGATTGTCATTGAAATTAGGGTTTATTGCAAAAAAGGGTGGGTTCAAAAATATTTTGGTATTTATTTTAGTAATTAATATTTTATAGACTAAATAAAAGTTACTTTAATTTTATTAAATGTTTAGTAGTCAAAAAAAATTAGTGGTTGGATCCAGTTTCTATTTTTATGTATTTCTTCCATCCTAAATACTCTTTCTGTTTATTTTTAGTATTCTCAATTTGATTTTTTAATTTTTTTAATATAAATTTTAAATGAAATTTTAATATAATATATAAATGATAATTGAAAATTTTTTTAATTAAATAAAAATATTCAACAAAAACTTAATAAATTTTTTTTTTCAATTGTTGTTTATATAAATTATTAAATTTTTATCTAAAATTTATATTTAAAAAGCCAAAATAAGAAAAGATACAAGCGAAGGGTGACTGTTTCTCAGCAAAGTGATTGGGTTAGGCTCGTCAAGGCTGAATGTACAAATTACCGGTTTTTTTTTTTTTTAAACTCATTTCATACATATACGGATAGAATCACAAACGAAGCCCACCCCAGCCCATCCAATTTGTATTACGGAGGCTTTTGAGGCTGAAAAATAAGAGATCCAATAGACTTCATTGGCTGTTCTTTTCCTTTTTAAGTTCATAAACACGAATTTGAGGATTTAAGCCCTTTCTTCCTGTGTCTCGATGGATGGTGAGATCTATATATGGGATCATTTGCCACCGCTGCCTTTTTCCATTCCAGTGGTGGCAGATTTTCTTGGTGGTATCTAGCCCCTTTATTAAATTTAAAGTTTTTAGCCTCTTACTTTATATTGTGAATAAATATATTTATAGAATGCCTTGTCCATAGAGGTTGGGAGGACAACCGATTTAGAGATTGAGGTCAGTAAAGTCTCGTTGATGTTTACAGGTAAACGTTGGTCTTGATGGGGTCTCGAAGATCAGATATTCCCTCACACCATAGCCTTTGGTAATTGACAATTATGCTGAATGGCAATTGAATTTATGATATCTATTGCATGTACATGTTGATGCCCAGTAGTGTCACTGTTTTACTTGCCATAAGTCAATGCTCCAAGAGAATTGTAAAAAGAAAAAACTACGCAAGGCAAAGCTAGGAAGTGATGGTTTCTGACCATTTTTGAGCCCAGCCTGGGGTGGGGAGATGCACCATGAAAGGAATATGGGCTTTCACCTGCTTGTATCTAAGATTATTAACAACATTAACAGTAATTCCACAATCGGAATATCAGCATTATTAAAAGATAATTTAGCAAAACATATGATCTTTTGGCTCAAATCCACTTAACAATTGTAAAAGCTATATTTAGCCTATAGAAATCATCTAGGCAGCCACAAGAAGCATCTAAAGAATTAAAACTATAACAGTAAGATGAATAGCTCAGATTTATGTTCAACAGTACAATTAGTACATATTTGGAAATCAAAAGAACTTAAACTTGACCTACATAAATCCAGCATAAAATAGTTCTATGGACCTCATAATAAGTTCGTTAAAACATATTTAGTTTGCAAATACATAATATGATCTTCAAGCTCCCAGTTCTTCCACTACTACTTAGGTCCTTAGCTATTTGCCACTGATGAGTTCATGTTCATAAAAATGGTATACATAAAACCTATAATTTTTTGGTACTCAATCCATATTCTGATCATATTATACATTAACATATTAAAAAAAAAAAAAGAAAAAAATATCCAGGAATATTTGGCCAGGTGACCTGCACCATACTGTCAATCTGGATTTCTTCATGCAAGGACATGCGAAGTGCATCTGTCCTGTTAAGTGTTAATGAATAACTCTGTGGTAAAAAAAATCCTATTTCACTTGCAATGACCTCTACATAATCATGTGGTGGTAAAAAATTGAGTGATTCTACAAAACTCTACAAGCTCTGAATAACAAATGAGTTACCTCTTCTCAACTCTCGAGTAAACAGGCTTTGTATGGGAGGGGAACTCAACATTTGCTTGCTTTTTCTTACCTCTCCAGGTTTGAGTTGAGTTCCATTATTTTCTCATGGCAGGAGATTCAAATCATTCAACCATGCATTGGCGAGAATGAAACCTACCATTTGTGAGCAATTCAACAATATGTTTTTCAAGTCTTCTTGCTCCTGGTCCAGGTCTCAGAATATCAGCATCACCCCAAACTGAACATGTCCTGTTTCCAGGCTCACCCAAGCACCATCCACCAGGTACAACTTTTCCGGGACTGCGTTCCAGAATCTCTCGGTCAATGCGGTCAAGTACAGGATCATCAAATGCAAACGCTGAAGCAAAGGCAGCACCACCAAGAATCATGGCATCAAATTCTGCAGAGCTGAGTTGGTGAGGCTTAGTCATGAAGGATTGGTTGAAAGCAATGTATTGCAGGTTATCATTGATGACAGTCCTCTTGAACTGATGAGAATTGCATACAACTGTGGAGAAGTAATTTGGGAGGGAGTAAGGCATGTTTGCAAAATACATTAGCAGAGTCCTAGGAAGATTATCTGTACCCAGGATGCAGAACTCTATGAAACTCCGACTTAAAATTGAAAAAGATGAACCTGCAAAAAAGAGGACTTTTAGTGTTATTTTCAGAATTTCCTTTGTCCTTAAAAAAAAAAAAAAAAAAAAAGCATTTTGATACTTAAGAGTGTATTCAAAGGCAATTTGATCACAACAAAGTGGTGTATCTTAGGTGTTTGCTGATGCAATACCTCCCTAATACTGAAGGAAAGGTAAAATAACTTTTGAGACTGCCTTGCTCACATCTGTAGCTTCTCTCTTCCTTCCTACCTTTCTCTACTGCTGTGATTCTACAAAGTGAAGGGTGACTAGGATCTTTACAACAATACAAACTGGGCTTTACCCAAACTAGCAAATTCATACATCTACAACACCACTAAGCAATCACCATTAACAAAACTAGGTTGGACCACAACAAAGCATGCTATTCTATTGCAGATCTTTCGGTTCACAGGGATTACTGTTCACAGAACAAGAAAAAAAAAAACAAGCCACTCAAAGTTAGTTTAAAGTTTAAACTCTTCAAAAGATCAGCATTAGAATTGAAAAAAAAAAAGAAAAGAAGAAGGAAGGAAGGAAAAGAAAAGGGAGAACGAAAAACACAGAGAAGGGATGCAGGAGATTAATGGTTGGTTCAAACGTTTTTACCAATATTTATGCCATAAAAGTGATATGATTCAAATACTTTAGTTTGCTTGTCCATTACCTAGAATCCTACTCGTGAAATGCATACAGACATGCTCATATCATCCAGTTTGCATATTATATAGCATTACCCCCATTAAATCATTTAAAGTAATTAAGCAAATCGCTGGAATCTCCCAGAAACTAAGGAAAAAGAAGTGAGAAAAGACACACCTGAAAACAACCTGAAAGCAGTAGGCAAATCCCGTTTTTGTGTAGCATAGTATATCTCACGGTTGCCCAAAAGATGAAGACCAGTATCAACAATTATTGGTTTCAATCTCCTAGACCTACAATGAATAACAGGAAACACAAGAAAAAACATTAATCAGCATTGATTACTTAACTCAGTCCGTGCAATGAAAACAAGAAAAAATGGGGGTTACGGGGACAGACACCAACAGAACTATGATATATCACTGCATTCTACATAGATTTAGAATGTATTAAACCATCAGCTCATCCTTAAAGTAAATTTATCATACTCTTTCCAGCCAATGTAACTGGTGTGGTTCACAAAGTTGATGTCTTTCGGCAAATAGGACAAAATGTGAAGAAGATCTGCAAAAATCCAAAAGAACCCATTAAAGACTCGACAAAGAAAAATGAAATCCTAAACACTCGGATTGACAATGCCACTCAAAAACAATGTACTGAGAATGGTAAACACACAAATACTCAGATTAGAAAGCCCAATGAACTGATTCAAAATGCCACAAAAAATGCAACAAGCCGGGAAAAAGGCAAAAACTATTACCATCTTGAGTAACAAGCGGGTAATCTCCAGCACTTAGATTGATAAACCAATCCCAGTTTGATGAAAGACGCAGAAGAATTGAGGCACCGTGAAGGGTGGCGGAGATTGGTGTGGAGCCTCTTGGGTAGGCATAATCTGCCTTCCCTATAACATTAACATTTTGAGCCGCTCGAAAGATTGGCACAGATTGGACGGCTATAGCCAATAGGTCACGCTCCGTTTGAGGAGCGGAGAGGTCAAGGTGGAGGAGGTAATGGTTTTTAGGGTGGTAGGTCGCGAAGAGAAGACGGAGAATCCGACCCGCCTCTCCAGAGGATCCGGATATGAGATAGGCAATGGACGGAGGGGCGGGCTCGAATGGGATCTCCGACGACAAGCTAAGCCTGTTCGGAAATAGAAATGGGTCGGGTCGGGCCCTGGTGGGGAGGTGTGACCTGGTGGGGTAGAAGGGGAGGACGACGATGAAGAAGAGGGAGAAAAAGGATGTGATTATGATAATGTAGAGGGTGGTTCTGGTGTGTTCTTTGAGGAAAGGGCTGGTAGTGGTTGCGGTGGTGGCTGGTGGTGCTGGCGGCGGTGGGGAGTGGAGCTGCATTGCTCTTGGAGAGGTGGAGGGAGCTTTGGCAGGTTGGTCGGTTAAGTTTGGTTGTCTGATTTCACTTCTGATCTGCTGGCTCCTAGGGCCCTGTATGGTTTGGCAAGTTTCTGTCTCTAAATTGCTTTCTGTAATTCTCATTTTTTAAATATACATATGGGATTCAAAATTTTCAGATAAATTGTATATTAAAAATATAATTTGTTTTATGAATTTTTTAAAATATTTTTAATAAAATAATATAGAAAATAAGTTTATTAAAGATATTTAAAGAAATTTATAAAAACAAAATGTATGGACTACTCTAAAAGATACTTTTTTGTGTGTGTACATATAATGTGATTTTATAATGAAGATTCTTTCCGTATTTTGTTTGAATTATTCCATTTATGTTTTGTATTTTCAGTATTCAGAAATTGTGTTTATCTACTCTTAAAAATGTTCAACATTTTTTTTTGCAAAATTTTTTTAATTTTCCTTTGAAATTTTGAAAAAAATGGTAACAAAAAAAGAAAAAAGAAGAAAGAACAATATAGGAATTCCTAACTTGATGAACAAGGCAAACTATTATGAATAAAGAAAATCTTGAGAGAAAATATATAAATAGCCAAAGAAAAAGTATTTTAAACGAATTAGACAAAATTAGATTAATTCATAGTTTTTTTTTTTTTCTAATTTTCCTTCAATTAGTATATATCTATTAGTTTAAAGTTCGAAAGGAAAAAAAATAAGATGAAAATGTTAATTTAACTTTTATTTGTTATAATAATAAGGTATTCCATCCGTTCAACAACAATAATTGGGCAGGAGGGCCCTAAAGTATATGGTTTTGCCATTCTTTTACAACATTCTCATTACTTACAATTTGGCCCTGTCGTCCATTTTTTCTTTGCTCTACATGTGATCCTAAATGCTTTTCATTGCTCTCCCACAACAAGGATGCTAACAAAGTTTAGATTCTACTTCTACTGCAAGAATAACTCTTGAATGCTCCAGCTACAGTCCTACATTAACAAACACAAAGAATTGGACCTACAAACCAGCGTTGCCCAATCTAAGTGGAAGCAACTCCAAAGTAAACCTTAAATTGCTTCTCCAGTCTATTGAACAAACTAATTATCATCTATTAGAGTTGGAGTCATAAAGCAATCAGAAGAGCTTAGGATAGGATTTACAACCTGCAGGTATCTCTAACTGCTGCAGAAGGTTTAAGGAATTTTACAAAAATGAGGTGACATGCAAAAACAGGGGATTCTAGGCAATTCTATGAGGATATTTATAGTACTGACAGGGTATGAGAATAATTTTCTTAAGCATCACCTCCACTCTCATCATCTTGTGGATCATAAGGAACTTCATGTCGGGGTCTGTTATACTTCTCACGTAGCTGCTTGATGGGAATGAAATCCCCAGCAGAATCCATCCCATAAAATAGGAAGGAAATATAGGGATGATCAAACCTTCTCTGCAAATAGAGGATGGCATCCTATAGTTAGCAGATGCAAATCACAGGGAACAGGTCTCCTGCTTCGTAATTGTAATTTTACTTACGATGTCTGGTTTATCTGGGGCAGTCAGATGCTCCTCTGGAACTGCAATGTAAGAAAACCATTCCAACAGGTCTCAGGGATTAGCAACACAACTTGCAAAAACTTAAAGCGCATACATCCAACATTTTGTAAACTAGTCACTTATGGGATTATATGTGCTATTTAAAAGTGAATGTCAGACAAAAAGCAACCATGGAGATGCATGCAAAATATAACAACCATGAAGGTGATGTTACCAACAGTCAAAAGAAATTGTATCAAATAAAAATAATTGAGTTTACCATATGCCACCAGTAGGTTTGGGTCTGCGTAAACATCAACCAAGACCTGGCCAAACGGAGAAAACATAATTACAAATGTAATCACAAGTATGCAACAGCAACTAATCCAGTGGCCTAAGAGTGCAAATTTCCTTAACCAAAACCACCACCTCCCAAAGTAAAATAAAATAAAATAAACATTGCCATTTAGAAGCTGTCTGATGCTCAAATCATCCGTAAATACCCATTGAATAAGGAAAAGTTCACAACAAAAGCAGTCCCTATTATTATGCCCTTATACTACAAGAAGTATGTTTCCCTGATCATCATTCATTATTGCAAGCAAAAAATAACATAAACAATCTTGCTTTTAGATGATCGTTGAAAGAAGGTTTCTTTGCTCTTGCAATTTCAAAAAACGTTTTGTTTCACTCTTGCCACTGGAGAGTGCCTCTACCTGAATGTTGCTTTCATCAATACTTTCTCAAAGATAGGATCAACTATAAATGGAAATTGTGCATGCAATCAACATATTCCAAACAGCATCTTTAGGAGACATAAGTTCTATCTAAAACAATTTGGTAAAATGGTAAAAACTAAAAAAATCACAGCATTTCTCCCTTAACTTTACCCCTACTTTAATTTTAAGCATTGTAATTTTAGAACTTATAACCAAGCCCCCAACTTAGTTATCAGCTGCAAATGAATCTATTAAATACTGATATTTACGGCCCCCCACCCCAAAAAAAAAAAAATGAATGATATTCAATTATCCTCAATTTGTTTCTTTTCGACATGAGATAACAAAAAGTCAAATGGGGGATAAAAAATATTTTTAGATAAAAGCTATCTTGTCCAAACCTATCCTTCTCAGTTCATTAACAATGTTGAAATACAACTACTCTCATTGCTTTTATGGGCTGATATGGATTGTTTTGACCAGAGGTGTTGCCAACAATAAGCTTTTAATGTTCTTGTTGAATTCATGTGAAAGTTGATGTGGAAAATAAAATGACACAAAAGGAGTTGAACATTGTTTACTTTTTAACAGTTAAAGAAATTAGTCGCAACTAAAAATTAATAACTGAGTTAGTCCAGTGGTCCACTATTAGTTTTTTAACATGGGGCTCCAAAATGTAACTAGAGGTGAAGTTTGGGATCCAATGATTCCATTTACCCAAAACCATTTAGAACAGAAAAATTATGAGTCAATGAGCAATAATCAGACAAATGAGCAAGCTACATAGTCTGGTTACTGTGAAGATTATCAGGATGACAGTTTATTTGGTATAGCACAGAGGGGCATTGAAGAATCCTCTTCCCACAATAAGAGGATGAAGTTTGCTTTCCATTACTAAATTAGACTAATAAGGTCTCTCCAACAAGGGGGAAACAATATCTACCACATGATGGGGATGTGGAAAACCTTTCTCACAGACTGGTAAGATCCATGAGAGAGGAGCATCCCATATCCCCAATACATGGAAGACTCTTTTCCACAATGGCCTTTTTATTTCATGTCTTTGCGTGTCCAAAGAACACATAATAAAGGTCAATGCACAGAAGAAAAGCAGCCCATGGTTAATTCACATGTCGAAATCTTAAATTAGTGTAAACAAAACCTGATAAAATGGCTGATTAGAACCACGAGACAACTTTTCAACTTTTGCATTTTCCATCCATGAACTTGATTCACAGCAAACTGGATCCATCCCACAAACCACAGCTCGATAAGCTGAAAAAAGGAGGAGCTTTAGCTACAACATAAAAAGGATGAAAGAAACCTCATACCAGCTCTTTACTAAGATGTCTATTGAGTCTATGAAGAATTTAACTTCTTCTCCTGACTTACTTTCTTCAACTAATTGCATTTGATTCTTCCGAACTGTAACTGATCATAGATTATTTAAGATGGCTACATTGAACCACAATGCAGAAAATTCAGAATTACAAAGTTCTACCACAATTGCAGAGGAATGAAGCATTCTTCTTCTTTCTCTATTCTCTTACCATCATTCCTCACCAATAAACAAATAAATAAAATAAAATAAAATAAAATCTTTCTGCTAGAATTGACGGGAAGGTTGACAAATAGAAAAAGAGAAGCATGTTCAAATAATGCAGTGAAAGGTCATTAACTTCCTACCAAAAATTTTATGATTGACCTTCTGCCCCAGTCGAAATGCATATTGTGCATTTTCATATGCCAATGCTTTTGCTGATGCAGCCAAAGATTCTGCTTCCAGTTTAGACATTTCATCCCGTAATTGAGCTGCCAAAGCATAATTCTCATTCTCAATTGCATTCTGGAGGTCTCCACTGAAAGGAAACAAGCAGAACCAGCCTAATAAAATATTAATGTTGAACAACCAAGCCATTAATGTAAAAGGACTCTTTAGAGACAGTCAGACAGGTAGAAAATTAAAAGAAAAAAAATGTCATTGGAAAATAATTCACTGTACGGAAAAAGGTGTAACTAGTTTAATAGAAATATGCAACATTAGTGATGAATGAACAAACCATAACAGTTAAAGAACCATTTAGACGAGCTGGCAAAATGAGAAATGGGGCTGGAAAAACTAAGATTTCAAGCAGAAGCATAGATAAAAGGATGCTGGACTCACCGTAGGCGAACAATGTTTATAGCCTTATCTTGTGCTTCACTCTTGGAGGATGATCCTCGTTTTGCTTCTCGCTGCTTGATGACTTCTGCTTCAACCTTCAAAGAAGAAAAGTTGTTAAGACAGTGCATACTTAATCAATAACTCCACATAACACAAGTCAATTGTCATTAAGCTTACATCACCATGCAGGCAAATTGTTATGGGCAAGCATATACAAATTCAGTAATAAATGGTGTTGAGCATTGAAATCCTCAAAAGATCATATTCCTACAAGCAATTGCAGTGTCTAAAGCAATTTATTATCTAAATAGCAAGAACGCCAACTAAGAACTGAGTAAAAGAAATCAAGAATACTCATTTTTAAAAAGGTAAATTGTTAGAATGGCCCCTCAAGATAGTCATTTGAGTATATGGTGAAATATAACCTCAGCAAGCCTGTTTCTGAGTTGCTGTGCAATTTCATACTGCTCCATATTCAATGCTCGCTGCAATTTCATAAAATCCAACAAGGCAAAAGCCTTTGAGATACAACTCCAACCACCAGAAAGCAAGAAATATGCTAAAAACAGTTGACTAACCAACAAACTAAAATCCCAGAAAAAGCAGCCCGCAAACCTGTACTTGAGTAGCCAAATCAAGCTGGA
Organism: Rubroshorea leprosula; assembly: GCA_020521535.1. Taxonomy (NCBI): domain Eukaryota; kingdom Viridiplantae; phylum Streptophyta; class Magnoliopsida; order Malvales; family Dipterocarpaceae; genus Rubroshorea; species Rubroshorea leprosula. The sequence goes on from BPVZ01000110.1 coordinate 367,600, forward strand.
AGAAGAAAATTAGTATATCCTCATTAGCACTCTCACTTCGCTCTGAGCTTGCCTCCAATTCCTGCTCTCCTCCTTGAAATGGCCATCCTGCTTCAACCCTGAAACCGCTTTTCTTAAACATGTAGGGATTGGCCTCAAAATGAAAACTTGGGACGTGGAAAACGCATCGCCTGGGAATCCCAGGTTTTATATGGGTCTTCCTGATCAGCTTGAAATGTCTCCTCCATGAAACGTCAGACCCAGAAACCCCATCATTCCCGAAGCTAGTGAACGTGCTTAAAGAGAGACTTCGAACCATCTCCTTCCGGATTCAGTATCTGCAATGCTTTACAGCAAACACAAATGAATGGACCTTCACCAGGAATCAGACTCTAGGACACCGGAAAAAGGCCGGATTCTGGAATTAAGGAAGCCCCCTTTACAATAAAAAATTAAAAATTGGATATTTCTTTTTTGAGGACGAAAATCGTATGCAACATGATGCTGACGCGTGGAAGCTCGTCCATTTGCAGCAACCAGTTGTAAGTTGTCACTGTGGTGTCCAAAGTTTACAGCGATGCATTAATACTCTAGTGTACCTAAATGCATCGGCAGTGCTTGGTATCTTCAAAATTTTCCCCACATGACCCCTTATTTACATTCATATTATTTTATTAAACTCAGTGCCTTGAGGCCTTTCGCTCCAAATCTCCAATATTGAGAGATAATGACTTTCAAGTTCAACTTTCAAAGTTTCATCTTTCAAGCCAACAAGCTTTTTGATAATATAGGTATCTATAAGCCTTACTAATATTACAGTAATTGCAACATCTAGAATCACAGGTCGGTTGGAAGTTATGAGCGAATTATATAATTGTTGTATAAACTAATTATTATTAATAACTTAAATTTAAAATTTTTAAAGTTTTTAATCTTGAGTTAAAAAATTATTAGATTAATAGTGAGTTTCAATTCAAGTTTTTTAACTTATATTTAGTATGAATTCTACATTACTACCTAATAAACCTAATTCTAATTATTCTTATTCTCAATAAATTTAATATATAATTACTGAAAGTAATAATTACTAGTAACTTATTAATAATTAACTCTATCTTCAAAAAACTTTACTTTCTGATCTCTTATATGTTGGATTGAAAAAAATTACTACATCCTAGGCAATTAAAATATGATAAATAATAAAAAAAGACTAAAATATTATTAATAAATCAATGTATAAAAAATTTATTAAAAATATTTAAACAATTTTACAATTCTTAACTTTTAAAATCTCAAACCATCTTAATTTTTACCTTTCTCAAATTATTTTACCCGGTAAAACCGACCCTAACTAAAGTTGATTCTGTCGATATGATGCTGATATCCATCTACAATTCAACTGGAAAGCCTATGTCACATTTTCTTTATTATTTCGTTTTTAATTTATTAAAAAAGAGAACAGGAATGGCCCTTTACTTGTTTAGCATTTCCCCGTTCACAAGTTGTTCCAAGTGGAACTACAAGACATTGCACGAAAGGCAAATATCAGATGCAACCATGGGAGTTCGGCATTCAACAACACGACCCCCATGAACAAAATGTAGATGTAGTTTCATCTATAAAACAACAGTAAATTACCAGTAACGAAAGGAGGATGGAGTCTTATTTTCAAAAAAATGGATCCGTACAAACTAACTCTATCAGAGAAAATATAAATCAGAGATGGGGTTTCGTTCTCCATCACAAAAACTACCTACAAGTTGCTCTCTGGTCATGATTACATGGATGCCTTGAGTGTGAAACAATTCAGGCTCAAATTGGCTAAAATCCTAATGTTCTGCATTTTTGTCCAGGCAATATGGGCAGGTATTGTATTGGGAAGAACCTCAGTAATCCATGCCACCCATACCACCCATGCCGCCCATTGCTGGAACTTCCTTCTCATCCTTGGGAAGCTCAGATACAACAGCTTCAGTTGTTGTCATCAATGATGATACACTGCAGAAGACAGCATGTACAGCTCATTACTTAAAGACAACAAATTCAGGAATTATCTACAAACTGGAAACTATAAATCAGCTTTCCAGCTTACCTTGCGGCATCAACCAAGGCAGTTCTAATAACTTTCACTGGGTCAACAATACCGGCTTTAACCATGTCAACATATTCACCTGGTAACACAAAAGAAGTGGCAGAATAAGTATGTAGTGCACCTTCCTTAACAACTACCTAGGAAAAAAAAAAAAAAAGAAACAAACAAACAAACAATGGATATGCACTGACCTTTGGCAGCATCATATCCAAGTTCAGGGTTATCCTGCTCCAACAACTTGCCAACCACAACAGCTCCCTCAACTCCTGCATTCGAAGCTATTGTGTACACAGGTGTCTGGAATAAAATGAAATAATTTGGGAGTGAGTCCGAGTCAGGGTTATACACAGATCTGCACAGTTCATATTTTTAAACTTTTCACCAGAACATGTAGACATTTCAAAATTCACATCTTTGAATATTTTAACTCACAACATTAGCTTTTAACAAAGATTTGTCACAGTGATCCCTTTAATCTGAAGAGAAGAGGCATACAAACCTTCAGAGCATTCTGAATAATTTGAACACCAATCTTCTGGTCAAAGTTGGCAGTAGGCAGCTTGTCCAACTCCTTTGATGCATACAAAAGAGCAACACCACCACCTATACAGCAGAACTCCTTTTAAGCATGTTTTCATATTTTAAGTTTAACAGAACAAAGGGCAAAAAACAACTTAAAAACTTACCAGGAACAATACCCTCCTCCACAGCAGCCTTTGTAGCATTCAAAGCATCTGTAACTCTGTCCTTCTTCTCACCAACTTCAACTTCACTGGCTCCTCCAATCTGCAATTTCAGTAATTCCAGTGTTAATCTATTTTGTACATTAAAAGAAGAACAGAGGTGGGAATGTTTGCAACTACTTTGAACATCAAACTAGAGTTAAAGACTTCAAAGCAGACAGGAAGTGAATGCATGCAACAACTCCAAAGAGAGTAGGCAGACCTTCAAAACAGCAACACCACCAGAAAGCTTTGCCAATCTTTCTTGCAACTTCTCCTTGTCATAATCAGAGGTGCTCAATTCAATTGATGATCTAATCTGATAAGCACATAGTCAAGTTTCTTTTACAATCAAATTCCAAGACAAATAACTGAGTCGAATATCAAAAGATGACCCAAAAATCTGTCAACAAGGCAGCAACATTTACCTGCTCACATCTTTCCTCAATAGACTTCTTGTCACCAGCCCCATCAAGAATAACAGTGTCATCTTTAGAAACAGTAACCTAAAATATATAAACAAACCATGCATCAAAATAAAATTGTTGGATGGAATAACCCACTGCTCCAAATCTCAAATTCTACCCAATAAAAGTATCAACAGAAAATCACAGAGTCAGTTTAAAAACCTCCAACTCAAAGAGGTACAAATGAAAAGCTGAAGTGGGAAAGTGATAGTACAAACGTTAACAGACATACCTTTTTGCAAGAGCCAAGCATTTCAAAATCCACCTTTTCAAGGTTCATGCCAAGTTCCTCAGTTATAACCTACAGTTGAAAGGTAGCCAAAATTATTAGCAGGGTCTGGATAACAATGCCAAAGGAACTTAAGTTTGACACATAATAATATAAAGATAGTATCATCACCTGTCCTCCAGTAAGGACAGCAAGATCAAGCAGACCAGACTTCCTGTTCTCACCAAAACCAGGTGCCTTAATGGCACAAACCTAGATCACGCAAATTGTCAAACCATTAAATAGAGAATTCCAGATCAAAGGACAAGTCAAACATACGAAAGATAGAAACATTTTCATCTTAAATCATGAAAATCAAACCTTGATTCCTGCACGAAGCTTATTCAGAATAAGAGTTGCCAGTGCTTCACTCTCAACATCTTCAGCAACAATGAGTAAGGGCCTTTGTCTCTGAACAAATACATGCATGAACATATTAGCATAACATACCCATAAGTGAAAAAGGAAAGAATGAGGGAAAAAAACCCATTAACATTGTACAGAGAACTTCATGTGGTACTTTTAGAAAACTAGCCAGAGTCCAGGGGAACGTTTACCTTTAAAGCTAGCTCCAAGACTTTCACCACAGCGTTTAAACTAGAGATCTTTTTCTCGTGGATTAAGATGAGAGGATCATCCAATTCCTGTCATCAAACAAAATTGATCAGCCATCTGGGTTCAACAATGTGCATGAGGTGATATGGCAAGAAGTCACAATTAATTAGAATGTAAATGCTCACGCATTTTTGGTTTTTCTGGTTGGTGATGAAATAAGGAGATATGTAGCCCCTGTCCAGCTTCATGCCCTCAACAACTTCCAACTCATTAAACAATGTTTTTCCATCCTACACCAATTACCACTCAAAATATGACATCATATGATAAGATTCATAACAAAATAAGAAATAAGCCCATGCTTTGATTGATAAGCAGAAGCAGTCAAAACTCCAAACAGAAGAAAATTATGGGGAAAAGGCAAAACAGAAAGAGAAATAAAACAAACAAACAGCAACTTACCAGAATAGTTATAACCCCCTCTTTGCCAACCTTTTCCATTGCTTTGGCAATTAGTTCACCTATTTCCCTCTCACCATTGGCTGATATGGTTCCAACCTATGACAGTATACTTCGGTTGAAATCTAACTCTTAAGATAAAATTCACAGGTAATACAATTCTAAATCTAAATCTAGATAACTTTTGTTGCAAAAAGCTTTTGATGGAGCAACCTCAAACAAGTAGACATACCTGTGCTATTTCCTCAGATGTGCTAATCATCCTTGCTCTGCTCTTCAAGTTTGTCACAACAGCATCAACTGCCATAGTGATACCACGTCTTAGGTCCATTGCATTCATCCCTGCAGCAACTGACTTGCATCCCTCACTAAATATTGCTTGTGTAAGGACTGTAGCGCAAGTGGTACCTGGAAAGACATCAAAATAATACTGCTCAGCTGTATATCATTATTAAAATAGGAGTAAGATTCCTGGGGACAAACAAATGACACATAACAGTGGTGCTGATGAAGTATAAATCAAACTTTTTACAAGAGACAGGATTTCTGAAATGGATTGATAAGAAACATATAGGCTTCTAAGGGATTATATTCTTACCATCTCCTGCTACATCATTGGTCGCATTTGCAACCTGTTTTACAAGGCTAGCACCAACATTCTTGACTTTATCCTTGAATTCAATGCTCTTTGCAACAGTTACACCATCTTTAGTAACTTTTGGTGCTCCATAGCTTTGTTCAATAACCACATTTCGCCCCTTTCCACCAGAAAGAAGAAGAACATACACATTAGTTAAGGCTTCAGTTCCACAAACTAGGGACTAGACAGAGAGGACATCATGGCTGAGGTTCTGGGATTCATTACCATTTATAGTTTTCATAAGAAATATTATAAAAGAAGGAAAGAATGTTTATAGTTTCTATTCACACTGACATTAATGAACTGCTAAAGGTAGGAAAGTGGATTCAACCAGCCTTGCAACAATTAATCAATAATGATTACACCTAATCAGCCACAGTACGTATATGATTTAGAAATAAATAAAACCATTGGCAATTCACCCATAATCTGAGAAAAGCGATTAAATTGACCCGGAAAGACCAAACCTTTTCTGAAAAGATGACTAATTTTGGTTTGATACAGACTTCCAATCCTTACCACAGTATCACACAAACCCATAAAATAGAGTAAAATAGAGCGAAGATGGTACCTTAGGACCCATGGTGACCCTGACAGCATCAGCAAGCTCTTCAACGCCCCTAAGCATCAAGGCTCGAGCCTCCACCCCAAACTTAATATCTTTAGCAGCATAGTTCCTGCTCCAACTCAATCTACTGCCAATCTGAAACTCCAAAAAAGCACAAAAACCCAGATCAATACACACAATTCCTTCCTTGATTACATCAACACACACATTCAACATTGAATTGCAAATTCAAAAACCACCTGACGAGTACCATTCCTAGCGATCCTGTATAACACATTAAAAAAAAAAAAAACACACATGTTAGATAAAAGAAAAGCAGCAACATAGATCTCATGCTCCTGAATGCATCACAAAACGAACAGAATGAGAATCCAGTTCTTAAAAAAAGGAAAAAAAAAAGACTTTAGTCTCTATTTTGCAGATGTTCTCGTGAAACAAATGGAAACATAGGGAAATAAGCAATGCCCAGGAGACCGGAGATGGAGTACCTAGCTTTAGAAGCAAGGCTGGAGGCGAAACGGTACATATTGAGAGGGGAAAGCAGAGGAAGCGAAGAACTAATTAGAGCGTATGAAATGGGTAACGAGAGAAGAGGAGGGAGTCGCAGGAAGTATATGAAGAAAAGAGAATAGAAAAGAAGGCTCCAGAAGCAGCAGCCGCCAGTCAAGTCACTGGGGTTTAGGGTTTTGGGTTCTGGGGCTTTTTGTTTTTTTTAACCATTTTCGGATCAATGTATCCGCTTTCGCTTTGAGTTTGCGACCCGACCCGAAGCATTTTCCTTAAAATTTTAAAATATATTTTGAATTTAAATAATTAAATTTTACTATCTATTTCTAAATTATTATTATCAAATTTTATTATAAATTTTCAGAAAAATTAAACTTTTATTTTAGAGTTAAAATTCC
>BPVZ01000110.1:374354-388959 GCA_020521535.1 Rubroshorea leprosula
TTAAAAAATTATAATAAATCTTATCTATTAAAAATAAAAAAATAATAAATAAAATTTTATATAAATATAATACTTAAAATTTATATATAAATAATTTCCTCCTTTTTATTTTAAATGACTACTTAATTAAATTGATAAGAAATGATACAGCTAATAGTTAATCACCATCAAACAATGTATTTGAAGAAAAATACTGAAACGCGTATGGACTTTAGTCGAGTCAGCCTCATTTACCCTTTTTTTTTTCATTTGATTTTTACGTTTCGAAAGTCACAAAGATTTCTCCAAATAGAATTGACTTTGTTCAAGGCCTAAAAAAAGAGAAGAGAGAGTGAGAGAGAGAGACTTTATTCTAATATATATTCAAAGAAGATGACTCCTTTTTTTTTATTTGACTTATGCATTTCAAAAGTCATAAACATTTCTCCACATAGAATTGAATTTATTCAAGGCCAGAAAAAATGAAACTTTATTCTAATACATATTCAAAACATAAATATACGATGAATCAAAAAAATGGAGGAGAAGAAGAAAAGCCATCCTATTAAAGTTGGAGTACCATGATGTCCAAAAACTCACTTGTCATTTTTCTTGCTCTTCAGGTGCCTGTGCTCGTCTATGAATTGATCAAGAAATGAATCCACTACTCTAGATGCTACTTTCAAACTTGAAACATGTCCTCCAAGCACATCTAATCACCTCAATGAAGGGAAAATATCCTTAAGACTAAAAGATGTAAAGAGAGATTTATGCATCGTCCCAAATAATCATTGGAGTATATGAATATGTGAGCAGAGTTGAGAGTTAAGAGATGTGAATGACTTTCCACATCGATAAAAATAAAATGTTAAAAGTGGAATATATATGTAGAAGGCTCACAAACTTAATAGGCATGTCTAAGTTCAACATAATGTCTTCTCATACATGTTCGTGCTTTTACACGTGTGTGCTCCTGAGTCGGCTTGTTAGATTTTTTGGTTGGTAGAACTGATGGTAAAAACTCCACAATTGTAATCCCATGACAAAAGTTGAAGATATAATATCTTCAAGGTGGTATCAAAGTTGGCGGTTACATGTGTGCTCCTAAGTCGACCCAATAGACTCCCAATAATAACAAACCGTACTTGCTATTGTTGCCATCTTCTTCCTCAAAATTTTGGCTAAAGATGCACTTATAAATTATGTTGTTTATTAAAACCATTCCCATGACACTGAGATTAACAACATTTGCTTTAGATGATGCAAAACATAATTTATTAATTAAGTTTGCAACTTCTTCTTCTCTTACAAATTCGGATGATTGCCCTTTTTTAAGGCTCAATAGTTGTATAAAGCAAAGCTTCCTAGCCTTTCTCTGGTACTCACCATAATGTGCAAATACAATGCTAGAACATTTGTGAGCTATGATCTCAACAATAGTGAATTGGGTTGATTTGAGAAAATTGTATATGAGTTTTTAGTATTTCCTTAGCCACCTCAATAGATATATAAGACAACAAGAGATGAATGGTGGCCCAAATATTAAAGCACCAAAGCACCATATTTCCTAGAAAAGGCATAGAAATGGAAGGAATGGTAAGGAAAGTTACCCAATTGGTGGAGGTTGCCAATGATTGATAACCTTGGTGGAGATGGCGATAAATTGAGCTTGCTAATGCTACCTCTTCTAAATAGTTTAGCACAAAGCAAAATGGAGAAGAAGAGAATAAACAAAAGAAACAAAGAATTATAGCTAGTAGTTACTCTTGCAATAAAGCATGCATTTCCACTTCTTTTCATAGTTCAAAGGCTGTCTAAGTAACTTATAGTTTATACTACTCAACATATTTTACAACATATTCATTAAGAAATTATTATTTTCAAATTTAAATTTAAAGTGGGAAAAATTTCATTTGTAAAATTTAATGACTGAATTAGTATGTCAAATCGGAGGGTGTACCAATCATTACCCTTCATGAATTAATTAATTAAAAGCATGCGTCATAGTGTTTTCACAAAGCAAGCTAACAAGACCAAAACCTATACATTGAATTTGAACCACTTCTTTAACTTACAAAAAAGAAAAAAAAGAAAAAAAAGAATTTACAAATGAGAAAACAATGTCATGAGACTTGAGAATGCCATCTTGATAGACAAGACAATGAGAAATGGATGAATATAAAAATGCCAAAGGACTATTTAAAAAGAAAAAGACTTTATTCTTTTTCTGGGGAGGGGGGTACATAAAATTAAAATGAAGACTAGTAGATGCAACATGAGGACTTCTAAAGAGTTCACACTACTTTTGCCCAAACACACTTAACTACAAAATTCTGATAGGATCCAACACATTAGTACTGTTATGATCGCACATAAAGAGTTTACTTTATTATTCTTCAAAGAAGATAACTATGCCTCAAGAAGATGAATTACATATATATATATATATATATATCTGTAGCTAAACACATGTTGGGGAGTATCATATTGGTACCACATGAAGAGGAATTTTCTTATAAAGAGCGAGCCCAAAACTTTCATTCATGTATAACTTCTCTTGGTCTATACCATCTAACAACTTCCAATTGAACTAGTATAGAAGGTTGGCCATCATATATTCAAGTGAGGTAATCGCAAATTCAATCCTAGGACAACCTCTTCTTCCACTTCTAAATGGGATGAAATGGTAATCATGACCCTTGTAATCAATAAGGTTGTTATCAAATCTCTTTGGGGAGAGCTTCTTTGGCATTTCCCATAATTTAGGGTCCCTTTGGTTGTCCAAACGTTGACAAAAACTCTAGTTTTGGGAGAAATGTCATGACCCTTGACTTTGACACTTGTAGATGTTTCATCAGGTCAAAAACGAAAAGGTGGATGCAACGTTAGAGTTTCTTTGATGATGCACTTCAAATAGTTCATTTTGTTGATGTCGCTTGCATTTATCTTTGACTTATTCTCCACCACTTCTCTTACTTCCAGTGTTTTGAAAACCAACCTAGAAGTCAAATTGTTTTGACTTCCGGTTCTTAGTTTGACTGGCTTAACTAGTTAAATCAATCAATTTGTTGGTTCAATTGAATATGAATAAATATAATATTATGTAGTTTTTGTACTAGTTTGTTATCTTGCTTATCATGGAGAAGACGTAGGTTCGAATCTGTTGGTTGCTAAAATGTAATTATTATGTTTCTAACCTCTAACTTATAATATATTAACAGGTTTTTTTCACATGTAAAGTGTACAATAAATGTAATTTTTTTAATTAATTTATATAAAAAACTATAAAGGTTGACTTTAAATTAGTTAATTAATCAATTAAAAACATCTATGTAAATATCAATTTTTATAATTTTTTATATAAATTAATTATAAAAAAATTATATTTATTACACTTTTTATGTATTTAAGATAAAAATAAGACAAACACTACATTAATTTTAACATGAAAGTTAATGATATTTCTCTTTACATTAGGTGGAGGAACTTTATAAGGGGAAGGAAGTTCAATTTCATGGGTGGTATTTTCAATTCTTTTCTTCATAAAAATAAAATAAATAAAATTTTAAGCAAATCATCTCAATCTTGGAGGTGACGTCCTAGTAGCAAAAGTAATTGAAAATCTCTCTTTAGTCTTGTGCTCAAATCTTAAAGGTGGCAAATCTAAGGAAAATTTTTCAAAAACTTTAAACCGTTTGGTTGAACGATTTTAATGGTTTGAATGATTTTGTCAGTTTTAAATGATTTAACCTCTTTATCGATTCTAAATACCCACGCGATGTGTTTATAGTACTGGGTATCAGTCTAATTAATTTGACCAACTAGTCCAATCCAGTTTTTAAAACAATTGCTTACTTCTACTTGCACCTTTTTCATGATGTTTGGATTCTTCAATAACTTAGCCATTGCCCATTCTGTAGTTGTTGCCATAGAATCACTATCTCCTAGAAACAAGTCTTGTATGAATTACACCAAAACTTCAAGGATTGAAAAACATAAATATACAAGGAATGAAAACAAATATATTTGAAAACATGTGAAGAAAAAGAAGAAAAGAAACTAATAAAATTGCATTGAGGTTGTCATTTGTGAGCTTTATATCCAACTCATCATCCTCTTGAAGTTCGAGGACATTATCCAAGAAGTCCATTTTCTTGTTCTTTGAGAGCCTATGCTCTTTAATAAACTGATCAAGAAATGAATCCACTACTCTAGATGCTCTATAATAAACATGTTCTCTAAGCACATCTAACCACCATAATGAAGGTAAAATATCTCCAAAACTAAAAGTTGTAAATAAAGATTTAAACACACTTTTAATAATTGCCCATACTTGCTATTGCCATCTTCTTCCTTAGCTTTTCTACTAAAAAGGCACCTAGAAATTATGTTGTTTACCAAAACCACTATCATGTCACTGAAATTAACAACATTGCCTTTAGATGATGTAGAATGTAATTTATTGATCAAGGTTATGATTTCTTCTTCTCTTACAAATTAGGATGAATGCGACTATGCATGGCTCACTAATTATATAGAGCAAAGTTCTTAGCTTTTCTATAATATTTCCCATAAGGTGCAAAAAAGATGTTAAAATATTCATGATTATGACCACAACAACAATGAAAGTGAGCCCACTAATTTCCATGTCAACAAACTCCAAGCTAGATCAGTCTAGCCAAGATCGAGTTAATAAACTTGTTTCTTCTTCCCTTTTTCTTCCCTTTTTCTACCCTTATTCTAGGAAACATGGTGAAAGATGTTCAACTAGGGTTGGAAATCTAGAAACAAATCCACTTTGAGTTTAATTAAGGGGCAGTGGGAGATCAATTGGGTTGTGTAAGCTAACTAATCTTGCCCCTTTGACAATCACCACAGCACCATCTGCTTGAGTTACTTTTTTCAAGACACTAGTCTCTACATCATGCTACAAAGTTTAAGCAACACCAAGATTGATGATCAATTTCAAAAAAATGACTCATGAAATCCCTAATCAATTGGACATAGATGAAAATACAAACCTTGTCTCTTTGTAAAGGGATGTAGAAAGAGAATTCAATTGGAAAAATAAAAATGTTAGTGCATTAATAGGTTGATGAGTTTTAAGATTTCAAGAATTATTGGTAGGGAGATGCACATATCCCTAGCATCATAAATCCAGAGCTCCATGGGACTAGTCGATTGAGATGGTGCCAAAACCGATGACCCCTTGTCTGATGTCTTTGGCTTCACCAATCCCTTTCACCTCTAGGTCTAATAGGCTATTTGACTCTAAAGATTCGTGAATCTATGTACTCCCACCAATTTACATCCTCCAAAAGCTTAAAAGAAAGAACCTTGTTATCAATCTCCACATCAAATTCATAGGTGATGGAATGCCCAACAAGAGCATCCCTCAAATCAAACTCCAAAAGTTTAAAATTATTGGCTTGAAACCCTAATCCCTTCACAATTGCTTCCTTCAAATCCTATAAACAATCCCTAAACACAAATTGCAATTAGGGATTTTGACAAGGGTTAAAGGGTAAAACAAGAAAGGAAGAAGAAGCAAGTCTATCAACTCAATATAGGCTTGGCTAATATGGCTAAGGGTTGCAGACATGGACATTAGTAAGGCCCACTAATTGCAATTCAACAATAAAATTATAAATTAATAAATGGGTTGAGGTTTAACAATCAAAAAACATTTGTTACATAATAGTTAGTGATGGTGTTAACTAAGGGAGGTAACTACTCTGAAAACTTAAAGGATGGTAGTATGTTTTGAAAGAGTAAAGGGAGGTCTTTAAATGATTTCTAAGTATGGGGAGGACAATGTACTAAAATTGAAAATAGAGGGACTTTAATTCATTTCTTTATAAGTAATTACTGCACTCATTTAGGATTTTTTCTTCTTTTTTTTGGGTTTTTTGGATGTTTCGTTTAGGATCGTGTTACATAATTTTAAAAGAGTCCTTATAATTATCGTTTCAAAAAAAAAAAAAAAAAGAGTCCTTATAATTATTAATAACTTTAATAAATTAAATGATAGTCATATCCATTCCTGGTCTTTCTCTTTCTTTTGGTATGTTTGCCTTTAGGCGTCTTGTGCGTCTCTAGTGCTTGCTTGTGGTTCGGTGTGGCAGTTTTGTTGACGTCGAAAGCAAGAGGAAGTAATGGACGGGGTGCAAATTCATGGTATTCTAGAAATGGGAGAACCAACTGTGGAGGCAGGACTGGAAGAGGCCAACATAGTTTGGTAATGGCTGCGCCTTGCATTTTAAGCGTCTGAACTTGATATTATCCTTTTTAATTGTTTTGTTATGTTTTTGATGTGATGTTTACGTACGTGAATTAATGATAAAAATCTCTTTTTTAGTATAAAAATATATTTAATTGAAAAGAAACTATAATTATTTTGTATAATTAATAGTACATTTAAAATTGTGATGGAGAGTTTTTTCATATAACTGTATAATATTTTTAGATAAATATATGTTTGATAATTATTTTTAAATTATTTTTAAAAAAATGCAGAAAATCACAAAAAAATTATAATAATTATATATGTAATTTATTAAAAAAATTAAAATATTTATATCATTTTCTCAAAAATTTTAATATTTTAAATATTAAAACATTTTAATTTTCAGTTTCCTCTCACAACAATTAAAATAAAAAATAAAAAGGTACTGAACCAAAACGCTCCAGTCTTAAAAGCTTGGGCTAATTGGGCTAATTTACAGTGACCCAGCTACATTTTTCGGTCAAATTCCAAGTGGACCTCACCCCGAGTTCATCTGACCCATCCTGTTAACGACGACACCCAAACATTTCACCGTCTCTTCCAAACCCACATTGTTCTTGTTCAAGAGAGACCACATCTGAATCCTGATCTCCGACCAGGAATCTCCGAGAACTCGAAGAACCGACAAAATGACAGAGGCGGCGATAAGGAAGAAGCCAGGGATGGCCAGCGTCAAGGACATGCCGATCCTCCAAGACGGGCCTCCTCCTGGTGGGTTTCCTCCGGTCCGATACGCCCGTCGGATACCCAACAAGGGTCCCAGTGCTATGGCTATCTTTCTTGCTGCATTCGGTGCCTTCTCCTACGGTATGTACCAGGTCGGCCAGGGCAACAAGATGCGAAGGTCCGTTGTTCTCTGTCTTTTAGCCTGAATTTGTGAGTGTTTATTGATTTTTGGAATATGGGTTCTGTTGGATTGTGAGCTAAACTTATGGATTTTGATGCATGATGAAATATTTATGTCTTTATTTTGTTTGATGTTGCGATGAATTGTTATAGCATTGATGGTTTTTGATTGGGTTCTAGTCATATTTGCTTGAAATGAGGGATTTTGGGGATTGTTGGTTTTGGGGCATCAGTTTCAGTTAATGTTTAGTGGAAATTTTGGCTGTGAAAACTAGATGGTGGTGTTTAGTCATCAATTTGGTCACTATTTGATCTGAGCTTTTTGTTACTGAAACTCAAAGCTTTTTGGTTCTATTTATTGTAGAAATGGAGGAACTTTTTGGCTATGATCATTTCTTTCTCTTAGTATCAAGTTGCCAGTCCTCCCATTGATATTAGAGAAAAGGAGGGGGAGAAGGGGGCGCTGTTTACGCTTTTATTGTTTTTCTTGTTCTGTATTAGCATTGGAAATGTGGGGGATTATATGGGTTATCAATGGTGCTCCTGTTGGCCTTGTTTAGGATTCGATTTTTATTTCTTTCGTTGTACGTCATTCTTGCACAACATGGTGGTCTTTGTTATGGTATTGTAACTTGCAATAGTGGTAACTGTTGGCCAGGAGTTTTGCCTCTCCATCCAATCTTTTAATAAAAATATAGACAGTCTTGTCTAATTACCATTGATATGGTCACCTGAACACTTTTCAGAGAGAACTAACTTGAATCTTTGGAGGTAAGTGTTTTTCTTGTTTTCCCATTGCTACTGTCATGTTTGGTCTGTAGCCTGAGCTGTTGATGATGAATTTGATGATTGCTGGGTTTTGACTACTTTGCTTACAACAGTGATTGCTGGTCACCAGTTTCTTTAGTTCTTTCCGTAAAAGCTCTGTAAATCTGTTTTGTTGATTGCACATATAAGTCTTGGTAGAAATGGTTTTTGGTTTTTTTTTTTTTTGGCCTCTGTCTTGGCGGTAATGGTTAATATGAGGTTTTAGCATTTCTCCTTAATAAGCAACAAGTATGTGATAGAGGTTGATTTGACGTCGATAATTTGAACATTTACTGTGTACTGTCATGTTTACTGTCATTGTTGTTCTTTAACTGTTTCTTTTTCATCATGGATACTTGGATTGAAGTAGTTGTCCCATGCAGGGCACTCAAGGAGGAGAAGTATGCTGCACGCAGAGCAATATTGCCCTTGCTTCAGGCCGAAGAAGATGAAAGGTGAATTGTAGATCTCTTCCTACTCATTTGTTCTTTCACATCCCCATCCATAGAATTTGACTCTTCACTTACCTGTTTTCTATCTTCAGATTTGTCAAAGAGTGGAAGAAATATCTTGAATATGAGGCTGAAGTAATGAAAGATGTTCCCGGATGGAAGGTTGGTGAAAGTGTCTATAATTCTGGGAGATGGATGCCCCCAGCGACTGGTGAGCTCCGACCTGATGTCTGGTGACATTGTTTCCCCATCTTTGTTTTTGTGCTGCATCTCTACGGTGAAATGTTTTTCTGTTCCATTCAAGCAAGCTTGATGACACTGCTTTGTCTTGTTCCATCCTAGAGAAAATGAGAAATAAATATGTAGCAAGAAGCCGAGTTTAATGTGTTGAAATTCGAAATACATCTTAATGTACACCCCATATTTCATCTTATCATCAATAGACATCATTTTCAATCTTCTGTTCCCCCTCAGCTTGCTTTCTTTCCTCATCCTCTTCATTTGCACGATTCAAGTGGCCACCGCAGAAAGGCTACGGTTGCAAGGTACACATAGTGCATGGGAAAATGGATTGTCTGATTCAAAGTTAAAGCAAGAAATGGTTGGAGGCCGGCTCTTTTCCTCCCCTTGCACTTACCCTTCCGGCGACGTCTTTCTCAGCTACTTCTGCATCTGGTTTCCTTTGGGCCTCACGTTAGGTTGAAGTCGAAATAAAATGGTTTTGGACTCTATTTTCATAACAGTTATATTACATTAACATTAACGATCGAAAGAAGGAAAGTCTTATGGAATTTGAACTTCGTAATACTTACCATTAGATGGAAAATGGGCTTTTTAGGCTATGTTTGGTATAGCTGGTAGTTAGTCTTTTTGAACTTCAAAAATTTCAATTACACCAAATATTACAATTTGTGAAAAATGTTACAATTTCTCACATGTTAATTTTTTATCCATTACATTGCAAATCTTAGAAACACAGAATGGATGCTTCTATAGGAGCTTCTCATTTAAGTTTTAATTAAATTAACATATTATTCTTATTTTATCTTTATTTTTCTTTTTATTAATAAAAATAAAACTTTTACAACAGGTTTTTTTTAACAGAACTTCTATTAAAAACTTCAGTCACACCAAACGGGCATTTAGTATTGGAGGCACTTTTTTTTCTAATGATCTCTATTTTGTAGTTAGGTATAGTTAGCACTGGAAAACAAGAGACTCAAAAAGGATTATTCATTTACACATTTGCCGGCTAAAAATAGCCAATAAAAATAATTCAACCATGTCAAATTGTGAGATTTTGTTATCAACATTAATGTCATCAATGAATCGTTTTTGTTTTATATAATGAATAGTTGAAGAGACGAGCAGAGTGTGTCAATATATTGAACTGCATAGAATATCTTGGCTTCAAAGTTCAAATAAAGTTAGCAAATATGCAGCACTTACTTATATTAATATGATGTTAGCGTACTGATGTTTATAAACATCTGCTGCGGAATAAATGTTTTTTTCATCTAGAAATTGACTCCCCAATGGACGGTGTCGGCGTTGATAGCTCCGGAATGAGGACCACTGGTGATAGCTCCAGCGCCAGGACCTATGTTATGGACATGGTTGATGCTTCCAGGCTCCAGCAGCAAGGCCAACTTTCAAAGCTCCAGCACCGTGGCCAACGTTTTTGACTCTACGCCCAGCCCCGGGGCCATAGTTGTTGCTGTAATCCTGAAAGTTGTTGTCGTTGCCATAAATTTCGTTTCTGAGGTAGCTCGGAACAACCCCATAACCTCGGAAGTCATTCTGAGGATAAGGGTAGCATTGAAATTTGTTCCGAGGGGGATACCAAGGAGTAACGTTTGAATTTCGAAACTCCTAGGCCAGTAGTAGTACTGCATTTTTTTGTTGACTCAGGGACACCAAGTGCTTCCATTTTGTTATAGATAAGGATGGAAAAGGAATCGGCATTAATTATTGACCAATTTCATTAGCTCAACCTTAAGTATCTTTTTTTTTTTTTTTGTTTAGATGTCAGGATGTCTCTTGGTTATTTTGTATATATTTCAAAACTAATTTCTTATAAATCTAATCAAAGACAAGTCATTTATGTTAAAACTAGAGAATTTATGAGAAATCGAATTTTGATCAATAAAGCAGAGAACAAATCTCCTTACCTAAACCACAACTTCTTGAGTGAAGCATATGATGCTATAGCATATAACTATTGACATAACATATTAATTGGAACATGGGGTGGGGATTATTAATTAATCAACAACAAAATGCTTCTCCATTTTCAGCTAATCTATACAACAAATCTTCGAAGATGCTTAACATAATTAACATGCCTCACTGATGTGATAATTGAGGTTCATTATAGCTTCTTCCTTACAAGAAGTTAAGAATAATCACAAATCCAATGTTTTAAATTAGTAAATATCAATTAAGTCAAGTTGTTATTTATGATATATTATTGGAGAAAAACATCATTGTAATACAACTTTATAAAGTGCTTATAAAACAATTTGGAAAAAAATAAATACGTTTTAAAAAAGCAAGAAGATTACCTCCCTAAGCTGAGATCAATTTGAGGCGGAAATTTAGTGAAAGAAAATTTACGAGGGCTCTTTGTGAACTAATAAAATTTTTGGGGGTTAGGGGAATCGATTCTAAAATCCAAACCCAAAGGTTGTAGCTTTGAGGCCCTATAAATTCGAAAATTTCAATCTTCTGGTATTCCTAGTGCCCAAGAGGCTATGTAATTGGGATTCTCTAATTTCAATCAATTACAGGTGATGACTTTTAGTTTTTCTATGTTTTTTCTCTGTGATTTCCTTATGTTAATTCCGTCAAGAATTTCACAGTTATTAAGAACAATTTCCTCAATAAAAAAAGTGTTTTGCATGTGCTAATTAAAAAAAATCGTGTTTTATAGGTTTTTAACCAAAATAAAATGTGTTTTATAGATCATATTGCACCAAACTATAAACATTAATATTTAAGTTAAAAAAGATTCCTATCTTGATATTAGCGGAAGACCCACATTTAATGGATATATTGCAACTCAAATTAACCACAAAAGACCAATATGGGTTGAACATTTAATACCTTTGCTGTTCTTGGAAGTTCAACATATATAAAATATCTTAGCATCAAATTATTAAGATAGCAAACATTCAGCACTTATTTATACATCTGCTACAGATTATAGTCTTTCGTTTAGAAATTGACCCCCCCGTAGACGGAACCACTGTTGATATGTCCGGACCCAGAATTGAAATGTCCGGGCCCAGAATTGAAATGTCCAGAACGCGGGCCACTGTTGTGAGCTCCGGCCCCAGGACCATTGTTATGGTTGATACCTCCAGCACCAGGGCCGTAGTTCGAAGCTCCAGCACCTGGGCCAATGTTTGTGAATCTACCTCCAGTACCGGGGCCTATGTTGGTGCTGTAATCTTGAGCGTTCACATACTTGTTCCCGTTGCCATGAAAGTTGTTGCCTCCATAGTTGTTGCCTCCATAGTTTCTCTGGGGACCCCCATAACTTCGGAAGTCATTCTGGGGATTAGGGTAGCCTGGAAAGTTGTTCTGAGGAGGGGGATACCAGTACTCTTGGGGATGCCAAGCCCAGTAGTTCTGCATTTTTTCTGTTCACTCTCAGGAACTTGGAGTTAGCTGTATGTATTTGCTTTTCTCGGTCCAAGTACCCCTTTTTTATAGATAAGAAGGAAAAGAAAGCTGCAATAATTAATGCATTTCATTAGCTCAACTTGAACCATCCGATGCATGCTACGGACGCTAGGCACATCCTCTTCACAAATTGGACATAAAATGAATTAATTAATGACGAATAATGTAACATGGGAATCAGTGCAATTAATCAACAACGAATAAAAATGCAGGAAGATATACTTAAACATTTTCACCCAATCTATACGAGCAAATCTTAGAAGATGCTCAACCTGAAACACCCATTTTCAGCATAATTCTCCATTGCAAGAAGGAATAACCTTTTTTTCCATATATTCCAGTTTCCGCAATTGGCCATAATGAAATTTAGTAATAAAAACTTCTAAAAAGTCAACACTCTCACAATTTTCAAATTTTGTTGGAGGAATAACTTACAATTTTTAGCATTTTGAAAAGCATGCCCTTGGAGAGATGAAATTCTTTGGAGGCGACAAAATCCGAATGGTGGTCCTGAGCCTTTGTTCAGCTTGTAGGTGCTGGATATAGGAGCCATTGAAGTCGAAGATGTCACTGGTATGAGGATACTGAAAGGCAGAAAGTTCCCTCACATGTGAGCCTTGATGAAGAACTTCGAAGGCGGTCCTCCTCCTCCTCATCATCCCTCGTTCTTTAAAGCCGACCACATTCCCGCCCGGTGAGAATTTGTCCCGGTTCCAACACAACCATGGCCCCGGTTCCGGGGCTAATAACAATGGCAAGGGGGTCATTAAAACCACATAACCTCCACAGAATAATAATATGGAAAATAAAATTTTGGGACAAAAATTTAAGAATTAATACATACAATATTACAAATTTTAAAAAAATAAAAAAATTAAATATTAAATAATATAAATTTTTTTAATATTTTAAATGATATAACATAAATTTTTAATTCTATATGTCGTTATTCATCTCAATATTATATATTGTGAATTGTTTACCATTATTCCCCATATTATATGTATATTTTGGTTTGGCACCTCTTTCTTTTTCTTTAATGATTTGAGGATGCAAGCTTTACAATTTGAATAGACATTTTATTTTTAATCCCTTCTCTTCACATTGAGGTTCAAATATGAAATTTATAATATATTCTATTAAAACTGTTAAGAGTAAAATAAGGTGTATATATAAGCAAGTTGAAGAATAACTTTGCAAAATGAACTCTATAATAGGGCACTTGATGCAATAACTCAACTAGTACATCACTACAGTAAAGTTGTTCACTAGTTCAGTCTTGACCGAAAAAAATTTGCATACCCTAGTACTAAAAGTCTAAAACTATGTAATTTCATTAAGAATCATTTAGTTGCCTCTTATGTTTTAGAATGAGGATTAAAAGGGTCTTTATTAAAATTACTTCCCTTTTATGTTTTAGGTTGATTATTAAACTACATTTATTATATTTATTAACATTAAGTAATTTTAAAATTATGTTGAAAAATGTCATTAAAACTGCAAAATCTAGATAACTATATGATATTTGAAAAAAGGTTACTGGTAGAGAATAGTAATTAGTATATATTTTAAGATTTATTTAACCTGAACATTTAGGGTACAAGTTAAGAATATAATTAATATATATTTTTTATATTAATTAGTATAAAAAATAAAAAAATTGATATTAATTTTATCATTAATGCTATATATATCATTTTCATTGAATAGTTAATTAAATAAATGCTAAATTTTATTTTTCTATGATAATTAATGATAAAAAAATGTTCTTAACCTATGTTCTTAAGATACATATTAGAAGAATCATACATTTTAATTCAACAAGTTTATAACAAAATTATTATTTTTGATTTAAAATTAAAAGTAGATGAATTTAAAAATATAACTATTGATACATACAAGATACAAGAATCACTTAAATTAATTATATTTATATTATATTTTAATAAATAAATTAAAATGAATATCATATGTTAAACTAAATGTGTATAATCATTTTCTTAACATAAAATTAAAAAGCAATACATAGAAACATTGATAATTTTTTTCGAAGAAGAAAATTTATTAAATATAAAAAAAGTGAGATGAACAAGCGTCGATACCCACACAAATAGCTGCGAAAAGGGAATAAAACAGCTGCTCAAATTCAAAACATAGAAAAGAAAAGAGAGGGTCATGCTTCCTAACAATCTATTCCTCTAGGATTAGGGCAGCACCATGTAGACTTCGCAAACAGGTGGAATCGGGCATGCTTTAAATTCGTTATCTTATATTCTAAATTTATTAAATTGATTTTTTTTATTTTAATTATATAATGAAAGATAATTATTTTATCTTTCTTATCTCACTCCATTTACCATTCATTCGATTCAAATTTAAAATTTTTTATTTCTAACAAAAAAAATTACTACTGAATTATTTAAATATTTTATTTAAATTAAATTATTTTAAATTTTAAATTAGAATAATAAATTCATGGCTCACTCATCTACAAAAATTTTAAATTGGATCAAGTGAGATGGATTTAATTTTTTAAAAATTAAAATTA
>BPVZ01000110.1:400844-420037 GCA_020521535.1 Rubroshorea leprosula
AAAAAAATAAAGTTTGTATGACCTTAATACTTTTAGTATGTGTAATCTTAACCATTTTTTTTAATATTAGGATTATATTCAATTTTTAAAAGATAAAAATCACAAAATTTTTTAATATGAAAACTCAAACTTTAAGGTGAGGCTAAATTTATACTGGCCCTTGAGCTCTAGTGGCATAGCCACGGTACATTTTCCTTCTCGGCAAGGTTCAAAAACCTGCCCTTGCAAAATACATTAAAAAAAAAAAGTGAGGCTAAATTTGAGTGTTGAGTGCGCAAAATTACATTTTTAATTAAATTTTATAAAAAATAAAAAAAATCATTTTAATTTTATAAAATCTTCAATTAAAATCAAGCAACTACAATTTCTTTTGCCAAATGTAAGTGGTGGCATTTTTCAACATCTAAATCCAAAATCCAGTACACAGCACCATAACGCTAGTGCCGGTAATGTTGTCAATTGTTCAGTTGTCAGTTGTGACCCACCAAACCACATAAAATTTGAAACGCAAAATTTGAAAAACGCAGAGGAGAGAGGGCTGAGAAAAAGCAAGGAGATCTACCAGAACAGGAGAATTTTTTTTTTAAAAAAGAATAATAATTAAGATCTCCTTACTTCTTCAGTTCTTCACTCCGATCAGATCCGACCGCCCCCACGCCGTCACGCCGGCCGTTGATTCTCCGTCTGTCAAGTTCTCCGGGTTTTCTCACCCTCATTTCGTTATATATTACACTAGCAATCTTCGATTTCACCTTAAAATTCTGGTATCTACGTCTCATTTGTTCGCTCGTTTTATCTCTCGGTTGCTTCCCGATCGGATTTTGAAAATGTCTTTTGGGTAGTTCTGAATTTTGTTTAGAATTTGGGCGGTGAATTGCGGGAATTTGATTGCGCATTTTGATAAAGTGATTTGAGGTGTTAATTTGATGAGATTTTGAGGGTTTCTGGATATTTTTGATATGGCTTCGGCTCAGGTGTTGCCTAATCCACGGAAGCACGAGCATCTGGAAGCTGGAAAACGTCGGGTACGTGTTCTTGATATTGCTGCTGCTGTATTTCTCAGGTTCAGTTGTATTTATTCCCTCAATTTGATATACTGTTGTTGATTCTGCCATTGCAGTGTTACTTACTAGATTTTATGATTCCTATTGTGGTCTTGTCATCTTTTAGATAGTTGTCCTTGCATAAGTGATAACTTAGCTGCTTTCTTGCATTTTCATTTGCCCATACCCAAGCTCTGTATTCTCATGATGCTATACCCATAATACCACTAAAAGATTGTATTTTTTTGGTTGTCATTTATTTTTGTATATTCACACAGATTGGTTCCTGGAATCTGTTATTTATTTGTTCTTTATGGTGGTACAATTTCTTGAGAGAAAACATAGATTTACAGAGTGAACTTATCCCATTTACTAAAATTGGTTTATTCTATTCTTTTGTAGCTTGAAGAATTCCGCAAGAAAAAAGCTGCAGACAGGGCCAAGAAGGCTGCATCTATTAGCCAACCTCATAATCGGTTAGAAATTGAAAATGGACAAATCTTTGATGTGGATGGTGTTGTTACATCAGATGGACCCTCTACTGCAACAACTAACAACGACAGCAGCATCAAAGCAATTGAATTTGCCAATGAAACGCAGCCAGTTTTCTCAAATGAGACACAGGCTAGTCCAAGCTTTTCAGGGGATGGTTATAGTTCGTCTTCTGCAGACTTTCAGTCATATGCAAATCATAAAGAAATTCAGAAATATAATGCTTCAGCAAATGGATCATTGGATATAAATTATAGCTCAGGCACAAAACAAATGGCTAATGACTGTGAAACAAATGCTAATTCTCTAGACACTGTTGCACATGGGCATACATATGACCATCTTATTGGTGTACACAGACAAGAAAGCCAACCTTATGATAACAATTCTAGTCAATCTAGCTTTTCTGGGAGTAGGGACTCTGACTTAAAAGAAAAAGACAATTCTTTGAAGGTTTCTTCGGTCGTAAGTGCAATATCTTCTCAAGATTTTCTGACAAAATTATCCTCTCACAGTTCACTGCAAAGTAAGCCCAGTAATGTCAGCTCACTTGGTAGTGACCATGCACTCTCATCTTTGTATGAAGGTAATGTATTTTTGAACTCTGGTTTCTGTTTCCAATTGTCTCTGACCTGAGTTTCCACTTATTTGTGTTCTTAATGATTTCTTCTTGGTAGGAATTGACCAATGTTATATGTTCTTGTATTTTGATCGTAGATTCTGTTCAATCTACCACCAGCATGAGAGGGTCTTCCCCTGAAGTTAGTGAAAACATGCTTGTCATGACAGAGTTAACCAAACCTATGATTTCTAACCTGGGGGAAGAAAAGCTAGGTAGCACAACTAGTGGCTTCCCTAGCATGCAAATGTCTGAATCTTCAGGATTCAGTTTTGATGTCACAAATTCCTCAAGTCAAATGCCACTATATCCAGTCACAAATGACACTAGTTCACATAGATCTCGTCCATCTTTTCTTGATTCTCTTAATGTTCCCAGATCTTCATCAGGGTCCCCTTTCCAGCATAATGAACTTGGAAAGGATTCATTTGTCTTCAACAGTTCACAATTTAACAGCACAGTTGTCCCAGGATCATCTCTTTTTCAGAAGCCATCATCAGAGACTGAAACTAATTACTTAAAGCTGGGAACTTCTAATGTTCCTGGTGCAAATGAGCAGCCTGTGAATTCTTCTATTTCTGCTAGTAATGGAAGTGACCTGTTGAGGTTGAGTTTTAACGAGATGAATAGTATGGAGAAGAAGTATGACTTCTACTCACCCCAACAGAATGAAGATTTTACTGCTTTGGAACAGGTACTCATTTCTACAGTTATCATGTTTGATAGATACGGCTTAGCTTTAGTTTGATTCTTGGTTTTGAATGTTTATCTTTTGAGTACAAAAAATTTCAAATCTCTCAGTCATTATAGTGCTTGGAGCAACAAGTTCATTAATACATAATTGGCGCGGCAGGTACTTCTTTATTATGCATTTGCACCTTGGCATCATGGGTATAGAGCATTTCACTTTAATCTTCATAGAACATTCCATGATCTAACAGTTTCAAGCTGTAGTCTATCTGTTGGCAATGTGGCATTCTATTGGTTTTCAAAAATGAATTTTGTCCATTTGCTTTTTTGAAGTTTAGCTTATTTTGAGTTGCCTGTATCCATTATCTTCCATATTTTATTTTTTCTTTGAGTTTCATTTTCTCTTTGTTGACTGGAAAATATATTATATTTATGTTATATTCTTTTTTCACTCTGCAGCATATTGAAGATCTGACACAAGAAAAATTTTCATTGCAACGAGCTCTTGAGGCTTCACAAGCCTTAGCGGAAACTTTGGCTGCTGAAAATTCATCCTCGACAGATAATTATAATCAACAGGTTTGTCTGTGAGTATGATTCTTGTGGAATGTGACAACTATGTTATATGAAGTTGTTCTTTTCTATCTTTGTAATATCATGAGTAATGGTACCTTTTCAGTTAAATAACTTGCTGGGATATGTAATGTCAACATAATGTGGTGAAATATAAGCTCTTATTCATTTTTCTGTCAAATGTTATTTAGCATGTTTGAGTTTTGCTCTTTGGATGTTCTTTTGGTCTTTCTTCCTCTCTTTTCTTTGTGAGCACATCTCTGTTTATTTTATTTGTATTTTCTTTCTTTTAGCTTGGAGTGGGTTGTTTGAGTGACTATAACAGGTTGCAAGTTCAAGAAGCAAAAGACTTGCATTTTTGTTGTCCGCACATTAAAATGTTAACCCCTAACAACATGTGAAGGGTAGGCATTTTTCTCATTTTTCAGGCATGTTTAAGAACTATATTCAACTTTTTTAAAAGAATAATGACAATAAGAAGGTTTTTCTAAAAAAATGTTTGTAATCCTTTGCTTGAGGATTCAAGTGATTGACTTTTATCTTACATGAACTCCACAGTCAGCATCTTTTGTATGGATTAATGCATGAGATTACGGTCATATCTTTGCAATGCAACTTCTTGCTGCTTATTTATGAAATCTTGAAAAACCCCCCGTTGCTGCTTATTTCATTGCAAGTATCTCTCATAAGTCCTTTGCTCGACTTCATGAGATTACAGTCCTTTTTTTTCCTCAGAGGAGTATTGTCAATCAGCTAAAGTCTGACATGGAGAAGTTACAAGAAGAAATCAGGGCCCAACTGGTTAGTCTTTTAATATGCCTTAAGTGTTTGCAAATAGGCTGTTTCTTGATAGGATTAGTTACATCTTTCTATCCAAAATATTGTTCTGCTTTATAATTGCTGTAATTTTATATTGCTGACATGATGTTAGTGTCATCATGTGTGTGTTATTGCGGTCATGTGGTGGTCTTGCAGATCCTTGTTTGCTCATGTGCATATAACAGATTTCTGCGTTGCTGAGTTCTTCAATGAACCAGAAATGGTTGTCTGGAGACCCAAAATTTTGAAAGATTTCACAAATTTGTTCACAAAACTTGTGATGCCACTGCTTCTATCTGCCTCGATTCAGAAAAAAAGTTGTTCTAGTAGAATTTTCTTCAATGGGTGTGAACAGAAACAGTTCCTTATGGAAAATAATACTATTATTAAAAAAGAGCTGCTTTTGACTTTAAAATCTATAAATTTTTTTCTTGAGTAGTGATTCAATGAGGAAAAAGCTGTTCATACTTCAGTTAGTCCTTTAGGCTTTCATCTTTAAAGGTTTTCTTAGGTGGCAATAGGATGGTTAGTGGGGATGAGTTGTTGACCTTGTCTGAAGAATACCTTTCTATTTGATTTGTTGGTCCTGGTACTCTAGGTGAAGTTTATAATGATTCTCAAAAGGAGTTAAATTAAATGTGTGGGAGGATGGCATAATATCGAGAGCTGCAGTATTCTAATTTGTAAAGAAGTTTTACATGGATAAAGTTCCTTTTTCCCTCTTAGCGGCACACAGCAAGCTAGATTATGGTTTACCTAAATGGTTATTTTTTATGGTATTTTAGTTTTCTAAACGATTAAAGTGTTCTTTATTTGTGATTTGTATTAGTTGTATGCATAAAATAAGTTCATTAGGTGCTTTTGCAATGCTGTATAGATGTCAATGTGCTTCATATTATCTCGTTTCTATATTAATGATGTTTACATCTTTGGGAGAGCTTTAAATCAGCCAATATTTGTTTCAAGTTCTTGGCAACTTGACTTCTCGTGGATCTCTTTTTGGTTTTACTGTAATATCTAACATGTGATCCTTACAGGCAGAACTTGAGTCCTTTAAAATGGAATACACAAATGCACGGTTAGAATGTACTGCAGCTGATGAACGTGCCAACATATTGGCTTCTGAAGTTATTGGCTTAGAGGAGAAGGTAACAAATTTTTTATTGTGGATGTTTCTTTCCTTTTTTACATTAATTTATTTTTGAAGTGGGTTTCTCTTGGTTGGCTGTCTCCCCTCCTATATGATCTTGATTTCCTAAATAGTTTGCTTATTTGACATCGATTTTTGGATTATCTTTTCTGTTGTTGTGCAGCTGCATAAGCTTTGGCATTGGGTGGATTGAATAATTTTTTCTTTATCTTGTTCTTCTAGGCACTTAGACTACGGTCAAATGAGTTAAAATTGGAGAGGCAATTGGAGAACACACAAGCTGAAATCTCTTCTTACAAGTATGCATTATTGTTCTTTTTAAATTTTATTTTTGGGTTTAATTTCTTCTTCATAGCTTCTCTTTGAGTATAAGCCTCATCTCATCAGTAGTTTCCTCTTTAATGTTAGATCTTAGTATACTTAAATGCTCCCAGAAACTTTAATCACAATGAAAAGCAGCTCTTTGGGTTGTAATTTCCCAAGGTACAGAATCACAGGGGTATGTTATAGGCAGAATTCTGAGATGTGCTCATGTTGGCTTTTTGAGAAAGCATTAACTTTAATAATATATACAGGGAAAAGAAGCAAGACATGCATGTAGATTATGGTTCTTACTTCTAACCCATTTCAGCTAGGATTCTAAGCCAGGAATTGCTAGTAAATGAGTACATATTAATTTTGAATTTTTGAGAAAATACCATACTTCCAGGGTGCAGGAATCGCAATATAATAAATCAAACATCCTATTTTGGCCAAAAAGTAAAAAATGCTATTACTTTCATTTTATATTTTATTATCTTTTGGGTAATCACTTTTGAACTCTTATGCTTTTGGATGCCAAGTTCAGCTGGTTTTATCAAATAAGTTTCCATGGTTATATTTGTATCTTTCTATGAAGTCAGATGTTGCATGGTGGTAGTTTATCAAAGTTATTTTATCAGAAAGGAAAACAGAAGAAGAAAATGGTAGTGCCAGTAGTTATTGTATTATTATTATTTTATTATTATCATCATTTAAAACAATGATAACTAAGCAAAGCTTTACTTTAGTAAGACATTTCATATGTTTATTGTTTCCCTTTTTTTTTTCCCCCTTTCATTTTCAATAATTATGAGGTTTCATCCATTTTTGTTTTTTTAGTGTAAGTTCTCTTTTGATTCCTACAGACTTTCTTACAGAAATTCTTACTAAATCTTGCAGAAAGAAAATGTCTAGCCTAGAGAAAGAGTGTCAAGATTTGCAGTCAACTATTGATGCTCTTCAAGAAGGTAAGCACACCAATATTGTGGTAAGTAACATTTTCTTTCTTTCTTTTTTTTTTTTTTTTCATGTGTTTAATCAGATGTGATCTATGTTTTTGTTCTCATTCTGTTACATAGAGAAGAAGGTCTTGCAGTCTAAGGTATGGAATGCTTCATCCAGTGGGAAATCTATTGATATTACTAAGAGTGCTGCAAGTAGGAAAGATATGTCAACTTCTACTGAGGATCTAGGTAATCATGCTTGTTTACTGTCTAATTACTGCATATAAAAATTTTACAACTTGATAACTAAAGGGAATGCGTATGCATTATTCGGCTATAAAGTAGTAAGCTAATTTTCTTTGTTTTCTCTAAAGAGTAGAGTTATTACAAAGTGTTTGGAATTTAATTAAAATGTAATTTAAGAATATGGACAAAAAAGAGTCATTAAATGATGACCAGGCTAGCAACACTCTCTTCTAAACATTCTTTCTATGATTGGAACACGTGGCACATAGCTCATCCATGATTGGTGATAAGTTTAAATTCTAAATGATGTTTAGTTTGACTTTCACCACCTATCATCAAGCACTCAAAAGTTATGTCATGTGGCCCAATCAGAGAGGGAGTGTCCAAAGGAAAGTTATGAAAAATGATCATCATTGAGAGTTAATGCTTATGATGTCGTAGCATTTCAGATGATTGATTTCCTGATAAGCAACTTACTTGAAATAGTGCTTTCTTAAAGTTGCTCTGATTGAAAATCCTATTTTGGTGTTGAATCTATTTATTGAACTTGCACAGCAGATACTGATGCTATTTCAGCCACATCCAATGAAGAAATGCACAATTCTACTTTGCTTCTTGGAAGTGGTGCATCTACTTTCACCATGGTGCCTGAAAATGGAGAGTTTTCATTTGAAGCTTTATCTGTTAATATTCCTCCTGATCAAATGAGAATGGTTCAAAATATTAATGCTCTAATTTCTGAGGTAACTTCTTTACCATCTAAATATTCTCTTGTGGGCTTCCTTGTGGCCTTGCTTCTCTCTTTCTGAGAGGTAGAGCACCACCTCCGCATGTTTGATTGAAATTGGAAGTTCTAGAGATCCTTATCAAGGGTTTTTTTTTTTAAATCAGCTTTTACAAAACTTTT
The DNA here is from genome assembly GCA_020521535.1 of Rubroshorea leprosula. Lineage (NCBI taxonomy): Eukaryota > Viridiplantae > Streptophyta > Magnoliopsida > Malvales > Dipterocarpaceae > Rubroshorea > Rubroshorea leprosula. The sequence goes on from BPVZ01000110.1 coordinate 408,628, forward strand.
TCTGATTGCAGTTAGCTTTAGAGAAAGAAGAGCTGACACGAGCTTTATCATCTGAATTTTCTCAAAGTACTAAGCTGAAGGTAATGTGCTCTCTCTCATTGGTGGGATCATTCCGGTTGCATTTTCCTATCATGATTTCTGGATTTTCCTGGTCATACACTGGAGTGCCCTTGAGCTATGTGTGTATAACAGCATGACCTATCATGCTACTTGTACTGAAATATATAGGTTGCTAGACATATAAACTTTGTGCTGAGCAGGAGCATACTTTTTTTAACCCAAAAAACATGGGGGAATTTTTAATGTTTTGAAGTATATAATATTTGTTAGTAGTATTTCAAAATAGTTGATCTAACCCTCTAGAAGCTTTAGATTTTGATATTGTAGACAATCCAGAAGCTCTTTTTAAAATAACCATGTCTTTCTCCCAGTTGAGCTTCTAAAGCAGAGAAACTCTTCTAGAAGTAGACAAGCTCTCAATTTTCTGTGTAGTTAATCATGTCTAGATCATTTACGGAGTACATTGCTTATTGTTTATTTCCATTTCTAAACTTAAATTTCTTTCAGAATGAGGGTTAATTATGAACCTTCCCTCTGTCTTTCATGAATGAAGGATTTGAATAAAGAGTTGAAGCTCAAACTTGAAGCTCAAACTCAAAGATTACAGCTTCTGACTGCTCAAAATATGGCCAGTGAAAATATTTCTGCTCGACAGTCTGATTCTCGCCCAATTCATGAGAACACTGCATATGCAGATGAGGGTGATGAGGTACCATTTCTCTCTCTCTCTCTCTCACTTGCATCATGAAGCATTTTTTTTTCCCACATTTTTCATTATCCTCGTTGGTCGATTTGGTTCTAGATCATGTCATTTTTCAGTCCATTACTGAGTGACAAATTTGTTGCATGATTGTATTTGTGGAGTAAATGTGAAACCCAATTTCATGAGAACCCTGGGTCCTGCTGCTGTGTCATGTAAAGCTAGAGTTGCAAACAAGCCTAGCAAAGCCAGGCATTTTGTGAGTTCAAGCTCTGCTCTAGTAAAATTATGTGAGCTCAAGCTCAGACCGGTAGAACTTTTTTTAGTAGTTGAGTTCAGCTTGGAGCTCGATAGCCTAATTTTGAACTTGTTATCTGAGTCTTAAATTATATTAACTTTTTAAAATAAAATAAATTCAATCATTATTTTATTATTAACAAAAATATATTGTTAACATATGTAATTGAGCCAGCTCTAAAGCTGAACCTCTTGAAACCCTATTTTGGCTCAGAAGTTAATCAAGCTTGAATTTAAGCTTCTGCTTAAAGCCAAACTTGAATGAACTCAGGCTCGAATTGATGGTTAATGGATCGTTCCATCAGTAGCCCCAGTAAAACCACTACATTCTTGGAAATGCAGTAATTAGATTATTAGCAAGACGATAGAAATGCAAAGCATGAAAGAATTGAAATCAAATGTTACTAATGAGCTTTTATTTAGGTGGTGGAAAGAGTCTTGGGATGGATCATGAAGCTCTTTCCAGGAGGGCCATCAAGACGACGAACCAGCAAGCTTCTTTAGTGCCAAGTAAGAATACCTTGTCAACTAAGGTCTATACTTGGATCTAATTCTGCTCTGTTCCCTTTGGCCTTCCCTTGTTTTGCAAATACGTGAGGGAAGGGTCGTGAAATATGTAAATTGTGAGTCATCATAGTACAGACCCATTCTTTTTCCAGTAGAAGGAAAATCGATGTTCCATTTGATTGGCGAAATCCAAGTGAATTATTTCAGAGAAGGCAGTGAAGCAAAATCCTGAATGCGGTCACTGAGTCTGGTTTGGGGATCATATTTTGTTGGGGGCGTTGATGTTCTGCCACATGGTTGAACTCAGACTCTGTTTGAAATACGCTTTGGGCGTTACGCCCATGAAATTAACGATTGATTTTCAGATTTTTGACAGTGTTGTTGAGCATTTTCTTCCCTCTTAAGTTCGCAGAGCAAGCACTCAACAATGCCAATTCCACTTGTTTCATTGTCGTGATAATGTTATAGCTTGACTGAGAAGTTTACTGGGAACTAAAAAAAGAAAAAATGAAAAATAAAAATTAAGACGTATTAATACTTAAAAATTTTAGATAGGTTGTAAAATTGTTTAAATAGTTTATGAATCATGTGCGATGATTTATTGAGTATTTAAGTTTTTTATTATTATTTTTAACACCATAATTGTCAGCACAGCAGTCATAATTTTTTGCAACCTCAAAAGAGAAAAGTATAGAGAATATTAATTTTTTTATTCAAATATTCTAGAGGGGTTTCCAGGGGATGATGCAACTTTGTGATGGATCAAATTGACTGCTCTGCATTAATAAACCCTACTCTTATAATGGGTAATTTATTAATTTTAATAAATAAAAATATTTTACAATTTAATAATAAAACACTTAAATCAATTTTATTTTTTATTTTTTTATATTTATATATAAGTTAATACGTATCAACTAAACTCAAAAATATTAAAATTTTAATTTATATTTAAAAATTTTAATTTTAATTTAAAATTTAAAATTTTAATTATTTTTAAATTTAAATTAAATAAAATAACATATTATGATTAATTTTTAAAAAAATCAAAATTAATGTACTTTTTTTCATATATATATATATTTATCTTTTTGCGGCAGAGATTCCAACTGCAAAATAAGCTCTTTCTATGCTTGACGCAATAACACTTGATAGCACTTCCAACGAAAATCAGCGTTCTGCACTGAAATAGACTGCATTTGAAAAATAAATAAACATAAATTACATTAAAATTTTTAAGGCATCCCCAAAATCCATAAATATGTGGTGCAAATTAGATTGTCCGCTTCAGTCTGAGGTTCCTTCTATTGCTGCCATGATTTCACCCTTCTCCAGCTTCTCACTGCCCATCGTCTCTTCTTCTTCTTCTTCTTCTTCTTCATCTCCTTCTCAAGGTAGTTGACTAGAAAACCTTCTCCTATACTCCTTATATTGTGTATTTACACACTGCTCCTTGTTACTTTTTCTGGAACAGATGCAAGCTCCAACACGAGGAAGACAGTGAAGCTAAGAGAGGACTGGAGGAAGCGCTCCAGACCCATACCACCAGGAGGTATTTATCCAGCTAAAGATCATTGCAGGTATGTTTCTTTAAATACCCATCTTTCCATTCTTTAGTTCTTCTTGATTTTTCTTGCTGGGTGTTTTGCTCTACTTTTGGTTTTAATTTTAATTTTATATGGCAGTCGATGTGGTTTGTGTGATACTTATTACATTGCCCATGTGAAGGATGCTTGTGCTTTCTTAGGAGATGGAATGTCTAGAATTGAAGTAAGTTGTTTGTTTTCTTTATCTTCTTCCCCTTTGTTTCTTTTGCTGATTACTGGTATTGATTTATGTGCCCAAACATTTGGCATTCGTATTACTTGTCTGTAAGAGTGAGGAAATGCCGGGTTTAGCAAGAGGGGAAGATTTGCTCAATTTCTTTAGCAATCACATTTATATTGGGTGTTGCTGAAATTTTTTACTCTTTATATATATATAAAAGTAGAATTCTTTGTTTTTCTGAGAATAGATTCATGACAATGTTACCAATGTCAAGACAATTTAACGTTCTGGATTTGGGTTTGTCTTCTACCTAAGTTATGCATAAGCTTGTTAATCTCAAGAGTTGCACTGCACCTAGGCCTTCACTGTAATTTAATGCGTTTCCATCTTGTTTTTGTTGTTAGATGATTGGTTGACTAATTTACTTTTTCTTTCAGAGCTTAGAGCCTGTAGTCCATGGTAGAGGAAGAACTGATTCCTTTGATGAGACATATATGGGAGTCCATGAAAATCTGCTATATGCTCGTAAAACTAAGCCTGTAGAAGGTAAGTTGTCTACTTTCAAAATTTAGCAATAAAGTTTTCATAGTTTCAAGCTTGAAATGTACTTTTCTGGTCTATTGTTTCTCTTTGATTCTCAGTCAGTTTAATTGCTATACTGTAATGTATTAGTATTGCCTAGTAGGCTATCTCAGTTGTCAAAGCTAATTCAACATTATATGTTGTGTAATGAACTCAGCAATTTATTCTCTTCACCTGATTAGAAAAGAAGTATTCTTTCTTCAATACTGGATTTTGTGGTCATTAGTGGTTATATTTGAGAGTAAAAATGGTGACACCATTCCTCAGTCAAAAAGATTAACTCTATGCTCTTCTAATTAAACTAGTCCTCTTTTTTTTTTTTTTTTTTTGTAACTTGAAGTTAGCATATATTTAATTGCCAAAACAGATGTTACAAAGCTCACTATTGATTTTATTTAAATATGAAGTGTATAATCAGTTAAACATGGATTGTGATTGATAAACTTTCTTTTTTAAAATTTAGGATGGTTATGGTTTTGGAATGTCCTATGGTCAATGGAAAATTAGTTAAAATCATTGTAAGTTAACTTTTAAATCTCTGTTGATGTTCTGAAACAAGCTTAAGCCTTCAAATTTTTGTTACCTGGGGCAATTTGTCAAACTACTTGTCTTTAGCTTGAAAAGAAAAAATGATATGCTAGTATCATGCAGAATTTGGTGAGTCTTCAGTTTCACTGCAGTAGGACTAAAAGGGAGATTAGTATTGTTTTGGAAATTTGATATAAAGTCTGGGTAATTAACTCTTATTATTCATTTTTCATGCTTTTTAGCACATAGCCTTAGTGTAGAATTGTTGAAAAACAATGGCCTCATATGCATGGCCTTAGTGTATCTAATGAACTTGAGGCCTACTGATTAATGTACCATGTAACTCTCTACATGTTAGGGGCTCAGTGGACAGGAATAGTAACTACTATAGCAATTGAAATGCTGAAAGCAGGCATGGTCGAGGCTGTCATTTGTGTACAGAGGTAGGTTGTGCATGTTTTTTTAATAGAAACTGATTATCAAAATGGAGTTTGTTATCAATTACTTAAACATTTAGTAAATTCTTGTTTTTACCCTTCATTTTTTTTCCTGATGTTATAATGCAGTGATCCAGATGACAGACTGACTCCAAGGCCTATTCTTGCTCGGTGTGCTTTATCTATCTCATTTAGTCACCCTAGAATGTTCTCAAATCTGAACTTCGTGATTTTATGTTCTATTTAGTTGTGACTTTATCTTTCTCACTTGGTCTGTTTTTCATCCTTTTTCCAACAGAACACCAGATGAAGTTTTAGCTGCTAAAGGTGTCAAGCCAACATTATCTCCCAATCTGAATACCCTTGCCCTAGTTGAGGTGCCTTCTAGTATTTGTGGAGCAGCTCCGTATAATTGCTTTGTTGTTTTATAAAGAAACTATAGAAATGATTACAACATGTCTTGGGATTTAGCAAAAGTTGGGCTGAGATTAAAAATATGGTTCTTTTACTGTTAGCTACTCTTTGGGTGCTTAAATACTTATTAGTCTACATGTCTTTCACATTGAAAGTTCAATGAGACGAATGGTTATATTTTCTATTTTCCAGGCTGCTGGTGTGAAACGTCTTCTTTTCTGTGGGGTGGGATGCCAAGTTCAAGGTTCAGCACTGTTTTCCACTGGCATTTTCTCTATGTTGCTCAATTCTTCAGTGTGACTTGTACCATCATAATGCAGAGTGATTTCTTAAACTGCAGCATTGAGGTCTGTGGAGCAACATTTAAATTTGGAGAAGCTCTATGTGTTAGGCACCAACTGTGGTAACTGAAAGCCTCATTTATTATTTTTCTTACTTTTACTCTGCAAGACTTTGTATTTATGAACTTTGTTCTACATGTTTGGGCCATTTTCAATTCAAATATCTGAAGACACCATCCAGAATTGTCTGATGCTAAAAGAAATGGAAATATATTTTCATGTAAATTTCTATCTTTGGCATCAAATACTAAAGAATGTTGTGGCATTGGTTTTCTGTAATTAAACCACATCATCTTAAGATCTGCATTTAAATATATAATCTGATTGGCAATGCATGGCTTTATGTTAGCTTTGACTGTGAAGTACCAGAAATGCTTGCCTTCTCTCAATCATTACAAATTGTCTTATTTAACAGTGGATAATGGAACTCGAGAAGGCCTAGATAAGTTTCTGAAGGCAGCAAGTAGTGAACCAGAAACGGTTCTCCATTATGAGTTTATGCAAGATTATAAGGTTCATTCTAAGTAATCCTTTCCATCTCTGCTCAAATTATGTCTTCCTAAATAGCATTTTTGTTTCTGGAGTTAAGAACAACATACTGTCTGGGTGGTCTCAATATTTTAAATCTCTGAGAGATATGAACTTCCAAGTTACTTTGTGCCTTTAGATTTTGCTTTTATATTCACTTCTGGATAACCATGAAAGCTTTTAAAAATGCAGTTTTAGCCTTTCAGGCTGTATTTGGCTGTTCTTGAGCTAAAATAGTCTAGGTTCATTTCTGGAAAATAGGAATTTCATAATCAGGTTCCATTATGCAGTCTGCATTGCCTCTTAAAAAAAAACACAAACAGTAGTTGTAGATATTACTTAGTAAGTAGGTTGTGGCTTATATCTTAAGAAGGATTTCTGTTAACTTGTAATATTTTATACATCTAAGGCAGGTTTTCTTATTCACGTCTTAAATGTTGATGTCAGTTAGAGTATTCTTTTAACTAATTGTTGATACAATTCATATCTCATGTTATAAAGCATTAATTGCTTATATGGTTATAGTTCTATCATGATAGGTCCACCTGAAGCATTTGGATGGCCATATTGAGGAGGTAGAAGAGTCCCTTTACCTCTTTTCTGGTCTGAGCCCTCAATCATCCTGTTTCATCCATTTCAAATTTTTACTAAAGCAGGTTCCTTATTTCTCTCTACCAGCAAACAACTTAGTTGACGTAATTGCTCCATCTTGCTACAGGTAGTTTTCATTTTTTTTTCTTCCTCTGTTTAGCATTCTATGTCAAATACATAAATAGAGTTTATTGAACTTTTCCTTAAATCTTATATTATGCTAAAATGACAAGTTAGATTTCATCCTACAGGTGACAGAGGTATGATTGCTATCTCAAATTAAAAGAAAATATAAAGAGAGAAAAGTAAAATAATGATCACTTAGCCCAAAATACAAGGCAATTAACAAGTGAACTTCTTAGGTGGCACCCAATAGTTTTCATTTTATGAAACAGCTTAGCTCTGCTCTTTCCTTTGACACTGCTATAACAAATTTGTGAAACAAGGTAGTTCTTTCTGGTAGTTAGATGTGTACTAAGGAATTATTTATTATTCATGTTTTCACGTTGCAAAGTTTTTAAGTAGAATTTTTTTTTTTGTGTGTTCTGCAGCTGTTTTGACTACACAAATGCACTGGCGGTGAGTTTTGTCAGTATACCTGAGCTCTTTCCCCATCAACTGGCATGATGTGGCTTTATTTTCTGTTTAATCCAGGATCTGGTGGTTGGATACATGGGCGTGCCAAAATATCCTGGAGTCAGCATGACACAACATCCACAATATGTTACAGTCAGGTACTGTTTTTTGCATGATATCAATTACGTTAGCTCTTTTTGGCCTGTTTAATCTTTTCCTTTTCTAGGTGCCTATTTTTATTTATCTTTTTTCTTTCTTATTGAACCTTTTCTATTTATCAAGTTCTTGTTCTGCATCGTGATATTTCAAATTTGAGTACTGCCTATTTCAAGAGAACTCTTTTTTGTATTTTGAAACTTTTTCTTTTGGCTATCTATTTTAACACTTCAAACTACAGAAATGCACGTGGCAGAGAAATGCTTAGTTTGGTAGAGAATCTTTTGGAGATTACTCCAACAATTAGTGGTGTAAGACCCTAAGCTATATACTCTGTTGGACAAATACTGCATTTTGATTCTAGAAGTCTGATTCAAAGACATTTTATTTCAGGGTAATAGGCAAGCATTTGTTATGGAGACTGTTAAGGCAGATGATGATGCTAAGTTTGGTAAGTATTGATGGTTTTATTTCATCTGTACTTCATATGATGCCAAGCATTGTCCATGCTTTGTAGTTGAACACTTGTGTCCATGGTACTTGGGGTGCATGTCTTTCAAATTTCCAGTAATTGAAGTCACGCAGTTTCTTTTTGATTCCATTATATCAAAGTGTTAGGAAATTTTCTAACATTTGAAGAGTACTATAAATAAAATGTCTGAAATGTAGAAAACCTTTTGGAACTAGCCTTATGAATTTCGTTTCAGACAATACTGGGTAAATTAGTCAAAATTTAAAATTTTGAACAAGCTAGATTGAATCATTAGAAAAAAATTCATTCTTATATCAAAAACCAATTTCAGCATCTAAATTTCTTCATATGTTTGATTTCTTTGTGACTGTCATCATTGCCATGATCTCTTCTATTCAGAAATTACTTACTCATACAGAAACAAGCACTTAGACTAGTCTTTATACCCATGTTTTTGGTTGTTTCTTCAGATTTAGAGGATTCATGAATTCCCTTCATCTAACAATTTTGTTTTTTCTCAGGGAGGGGCCCATCTCAACCTGCTCCAAAGTTCATTGGCAATATCATAGCTTTCATACTGAACTTAGTAAGCATTCTTCTCTGTAATGCATTTTCTTATGAAATAGTAAAGAAGTCATATCATCCTGATATCTCTCTTCCTGTTCAGATTGGCCCAAAGGGTCTGGAATTTGCCCGCTATTCACTCGATTACCATACCATCAGGAACTATTTATATACAAACCGCACCTGGGGAAAGCAAAGGTATATATATTCCAATTAGAAGTGAGCATGTTTTATGGCAGTGCAACCTCTTTTAATATTGGAAATTATGGATTTGTGCAGAGCTGAGCAGCACATTCCTTCATATGCAAAGAAAATTGTGGATTTGTACAACCAAAATGGCCAGATTGATGGTATGCTTTCTCGTAAGTGATTGCTTGCTGGAAAAAATGTTGTTCAGGAGGCACATTCATGTATGTCAAAATTCCTCCCTCTGCTTTCTAATGTATGAATTTTGTAGAATTGGAAGGCTACTTTATATAACCATTAGGAAAGGATATCGAGTTATGAAACAAAATGGATATAAGATAACTGTAAGTTTTGTCAGTAGTTCTCACTACCATTTCGTTATAAAAATATCAGTGGATTAACCCACGATGCAATGTGGACTTTTTTCAATTGTCAAGGTGTTTCCAAATTCCACTCTCCCCTTGGGTTGAGTCTCTTTGCCCCCTCTCATGAGGGTGTTTTCTGTCGGCCACTGCTTACTTAGTCCTCCAAACATCTTTCCACTGATTTCCTTTCCTTTCTTTGTGGAGGTCATCGCTACTGGGTGTCCCAAATCTCTTATCCTTTACTCACTGTGCTTGCCTCTCCCACCAACCCTCGTCCTTTCTAATCATTGTCTCCTTCAGCCTTTTCCTCTTGGGTTTCTCAAGGCCAAGTCACTGGTCAGCAAAAGGGTTTACACGAAAATCTGATCCAATCTACCAGGCATACCCAACCATTGAAACTCTTACCTTGCCAGTGATTGGGTTGGGATTCTGGCCTACTCAGGGGGGCCTGTGTTCCTTGAATCTCAAGCTCACAGATTTGGTATCCATGCCTGCTGTGTGGGACGAAGGTAAGAATGATTTGCTTATGTCTAATTATACAAAGCAGCTATTGAGCTTTCTTGAAATGCGTGATAAACCTCAATTTGGATTCTCAGTCTCTAGATTGATTAAGGGATGGAATTTTTGTGCTGACGTGATATATTAATACCTCTTAATGAAGTTGGACCTCATGAGGATATTATATCTCTCTGCTTGGATTCTGAGTTATTGAGTCAGTATTTTGGTTGATGTTAGTTTTGAAGGGTTTAATCTGTTCAATCAATCTCTATTTGAGGATGGTCTTGAGGGTTTAGAATTTTGGGTCATGAAGAATTAGAGCAATTTTCTAGTAGCTAAATTAAATTATGTAGAAATGCTTGTGTGTGGGTATGTGAATGAGTTGATTGGTGATGGGATACAGCCATACAGGAGGTCTCCTTCGGAACTAGTAACTGCGTCTACTTGGACAGAGGTGGACTCTCTACTGTTGGGTTTAGTGGTTGCCCTTAAATTATTAAAGGTCCCATGATTTCTACAATCCTTAACTGCCAAGGGAAGCGATCTCCCTTGGTGGTGCAGTGCTAATTGAGGATAGTACTATTTGATCCTTTATCCTTTTACTGTGTTTATATTTTCTGTGATTAAGTCCGATATTAGATAAGTGGAGCTTGTGTATGAAGTTTGAAGGTGACATAGGTTGCAAGGTTGAATTTTTAAGTTTAAGGACTAAAATTCTATTTATATAGAGATGCTTAATGGATTAATTAATAAAATAACTAAAAAAGTATATATTTTAAATTGAGAAATAAAAAAATGCATAAAATAGTTGAGGATTGAATACTGTGCAAAACTCTAAAATTGACATATAACGTATGACCATATGGTGATATGAATATCAAAGTTTATTGTTAGTCATGGTAGCTTTAATTTCCCATTTTATGGAAGAAGATCATTTGACTTGAGGATACGAGAAGCTAAAGTTTTAATAAATTTTGTGTTTGTCTAATTTATATTTTAAAGATATAAATTAAAAGTGTAATAAATATATCTTTTTAATAAATTTGTATTGAAAAAATAAAAATTAATTTTTAATTTATTAATTATTTAATTAAATTTACTCACTTGATATTAATATTAAAATTAAAATTAATTTTTATTTTTTTATATACATTTATAATAAAAAGATATCATTAACTTATATTTTAAAGATAGAAGTTAATAAAACCGATAAATTCTATACACATTTAACTTATTGAATTTTTATGTAAATTTAGATGATATTTTTATATAATAATCAAAAAATTATTATCAAATTATGTTGTGACAATAAAGTTACCAAGATGTTGTCATTTGTATTTTATCTTAAATTATGCCATAAGAGTTAATTTTCTTTTAAGTTACTATATATATTATACTATTTAAATTCAAAATTTTTTACTTTTATAAGAAAAAAATATTATTAAATTATTTAAATCATTAGTAAAATTTTACCATTTTTCATTTTCGAGTAGAATGTTATATAGATTGGGTCCAATACACCATTTTCAAGTCATTGTTAAAAGTTGGACTCATTGAGTGGCCCTATACATGAGGAAAGTGTCAGCCGCGCTGGCTTGGGTGCATGTTGACACTGGCAATACTAGGGTTCAAGCTGATATAGTACTGTCATCATCCCCTTTTTTTTTTTTTTTTCCTTTTTTTTTTTTTTTTTTTTTTTTTGCTTAAATATAATGGACTTGGTTGCAAAATATACAAGTAATTGTAGTGCCATCATCTTAAATAACTTAATATGAATCCTTAAATTAGGGTAATCCATTGTAAGTGGAAGCCTTCGATGTTGCAGCTTGGCAAGTGGGGGA
>BPVZ01000110.1:422122-432677 GCA_020521535.1 Rubroshorea leprosula
TCTTCAAGGATATCGCAGAAAATTGCAACAAACCCACCATTATACTGAGTCGAGCATCTTGAACTAGATCTATTATGGTGGGTTTGTTCTACAAAATCCTTGAGGATAGCAAACCCAGATCTGGGTTTCCTCTATTATAACAAAAATTGCAATTTCAATTCTTATCAGTTAATCTCAACACTATTATACCTAAAATCGCACAACAAACTTGCAAAATTTGCAACTCCTTCAAGCCCTTATGACAGAGGAACACAAATCTCAATTTTCTTTGTTCTATGGCACTTCAAGCTTGTTGCATGATTATATCTTGTGGCTTTTAATCTCGGTTCTGTTTGGCCCCAACCTCACATGATGGAAAGGGTAGAAAAGGAGAAAGGGAGAAACGAGAAAAATGCTATAGTTGCTGTTGGCTTCTGATCTACTGTGGTTAGAAAGAAAAAAGGCAAATTAGGGAAAGGAAGAAGAAAGGGTATATTTGTAATTAGATAAGAGATGTAATTTTGACATTTAAATAAGACCTAGATGAGATAGAGATAAAAAAAAATGAGGTAAGTGCCATGTAGTCGTCCAACTCAACAAAAATGGCCACCTACGTATCCAGGTGTTAAAAAAGATTTCACGGTGTTTAAAATGTCAGACTTAATAGCCGGTTAACAAAATGATGATGTCAAATGATGTGGCACGTCAAATAATGGATTATTTGTCCAAATCAAAAACTTTATAAGTTGATTTGTCTCATTTTTTGTCCTGTATGAATCCATCTGTGTTGCCTAATTTCGGGGGTGAATTTGGGTATTTTGTCATTTTCTTTATAAAATTTCGTGAGGAGTTTCTCTCATCCCAATCCCATGGATCCTTGGGGGAATCATAAATTAATAAAAAATTATAAATTTTACTTTTATAAATTATAATAAATTTAAATATCTTAATTCTCAAACTCACAAATCTTAGTCGTAAACACTTTGATTCTTTCATCTCTCCTTTCTATTGCCTCAGTCCCTCTCGACTGCACCTTTTTATTTAATGAGTTTTTTAAAATTTGAATTTAATTTACTTAATTAATTTTTTGGGTAAAGTTTATTTTATTTTATTCATTCTCTAAACAAATACTTAGAAATAACTATTATTTTGAAAATGCTTTTGGACTTTTTTTCCAAACTAAAAATTAAATGAATCAATTTATTTTTATATATAACAATATATTTTCATAGGTATAGGGAATTCTCAAAGACTCCTTATTTTCTACGAGTATAGAAATAAAGGCACTTTTTACCCTTTACAAAAAATCTCCGTTAAAATTTTGTATCCGTCAATAACTGAGATGGGGATAGAGAGGAGACCGCGCTCCCCGCAGTATCCGTTGCCATCCCCACCGGAGGCATCGCCTCTTTCTTTTTCTTCGAAGAGACTTGTGATGATGTGCATACATGAACCTGGACCCCACCATATTCAACGGGCCATTTGGTGGGCCAGGTTCTGGATTTAGCCCATCAGTTAGCAATAATAGTTGAGCTAGGTGGACCATATGAAAGATGGAGATTCAATTAAACAAACAGAAATGAAGTTCAAAAACAGAAAGCAATAAATTTTATAAGCCTCATCTTCCTCTCCACAAAAATGAAAAAAGAAAAGGAAAAAAACCCAATAATTTCCAGATCTTGGGTTTTCCTTAGAAGAGGGCTACTCAATTTCCTTCCTCTATTTTTTATATTTTATTTTTTTACATTCTTCTCTATCTTCAAATTAAACAAAAGAAGCAATAATCAAATTTAGAAGAGTGTTGTGAAATTAAAAAAGTGATATGCATCTTCTATGTCGGGCCGCCACAGATTTCCTCTTCTGCTTTGTTTCTTCTTTCCAGCCCTTAGCAATGTCATGAGCCACACTGATTGCATCCACTGATGCACCAGAGAGCCCCCTCCTTGTGAACCCAACTGCATAAAGCCCTGCATTCCCTTTCCACCCGTTTGGAAATGGATTCTTTGGAATCCCATCCTTGGAAAAGAAGTCATTTTCCTGTTTGGACATATACAAACATTCCTTCATTTAGACCTGAGAAATCTCATTTTTCCTAAACAAGGGAAAATAACAACCTGACAACTACAGCGAAAAAAAAAAAATAAAAAAATCCCAGTTTGAAGAAAAACACAAATGCATAATAGAGAAGCTTCTCAAATAATTTTTGAATAAGACAAAATCAAAACAATCAAAACCATTCAACAACCAGACTCCTTGTTTTGAATTTTTCTGAAAAATGTCCAAAAATGTCAATGTCTTAACCAGTGATAACATTTAAAGAAAAATCAGTAATAAAGAGAGAGAATCTGAGATAGACCCAACGTCCATAACTGTCACATGAAAGAATCCAGCATAGAAATTTGTTAAAATAAAAAACAGAGAATCTTCTTCATCTTCTTACCCTAAGCCATGAAGGAACATTGCTGCGGTACCCAGTTGCGAGAATGACAGTGTCAATGTCAAGGATTTCTCCATTAACAAGCTCCACTCTGCCTCTGGAAAACCTCTTTATCCCAGGAACAATCTTGATCTGGCCGGATCTGATTTTGTCTAATGCTCCAATGTCCAAGACAGGGGTTTTTCCGGCAGTGTATTTCAGCTCTAAAGGTCCTGTTGACGGCCTCTTTAGACCGTACTCCTCGATGTTTCCGAGAATCAGACGTACAAGAATCAGCAGTATCTTGTCCACCAACCAGAGTGGTAGCCACTTCATCATCAGCATTACCAGTTCGAATGTCGATTTTCCGAGCACTTCTCTTGGCAAAACATGAACCTATTGACAGAGTAACACTGTTAGTGTTTAGCGGAAAATAAAGCTCCCATTGAAGGATTGAATGACTTTTGAGTTTGTGTAACCTACAGAACTTCGGACCACCATTGAAGGACATGCATTGTGGTTGCAGAGGTCAAGGGAGAGTTCCATGCCAGAATTTCCACATCCGACCACCAGTACTCGCTTTCCAGAGTAAATTTGACCGGATTTATAGTCACAAGCATGGGAAACATGACCGCCGAATTCCTCCAAGCCTTCAAACTCCGGTACCACCTTCTCTGCATTTTCCCCTGTAGCCACCACGAGCCACCGGCAAATATACTCAACTTCTACCGGAAGAGAGCCGCTCGTCGAGACAGTCTTGACGCGCCACAGGTGGAAAGTCTCATCGTACTTAGCGAACTGCACTGTCTCATTGAAATGCGGGGTGATGTCGAAGTGTTTGGCGTAGGACTCAAGGTAGCTAATGAACTGGTATTTGGTGAGGTATTCGGGAAAGTCCACCGGAAAGGGGAAGTCAGGGAGCTGGCAGAATTGCCTAGGCAGGTGGAGCTTAAGGCGGTCATAGGTACGGTTCTGCCAAAGAGAGGCAATGCAGTTTGCCCGTTCCAAGATTATAAATGGGACACCTTGCCTCTTGAGGCCAGCCGCCACGGCGAGGCCCGACGGACCTGCCCCGACGATGACCGGGCCATTGGTCCATATGCACTGGCGGGAAAAGAACTCCTCGTGCCCAAAAGTCTGGGACATGTTGGGGATATTGGAGCAATTATTAGACATCTTAAAAGAAGACTTTCTTCTCGATGTGGGATTAAAGGAAGAAGGGAAACTAAGTTTTTGAGAGGAAAAGGGAAGAGAATGTAATAGAATTTGTATGAAGGTAATGGTGCGGGAATGAAGAGGACGGAGGGGGTTAAATAGGAGAAGAGCATGTGATTTCGACAATGATAGTTTTTTTTTTTTTTTTGGGGTCATTTTTTGTTCAAATAACAAGCTTGTGGCTGCTACTGTTTTGTTTATTGCAATATTGACTGGCGTAGGAGTCAATACCGAAACACTGATTTTGACGAGATTTAGAATTCCACTACGATGAATTTGATTGTTAGGTTCACCACATAGGTTGGAAAAACTTAAGATATAGAGATAAATTGAGAGAATCCACTCCCAAAAAGACTCACTCAAAAGAGGAGAAATATAAACTGAAATTTTGATTGAACTTCATACGTACAATGGTGAGAACATGGCTATTTATAGGCAAATTCTAACGAAAGGCAATAAATGAAAAGTAAAGTGTAGTTGAGAGTTAGCCATCTTTGTGAAATTTAGTGGCCACTTTTGACAAAATTGCACCGGTCTATTTGTAGTTTGCAGAGTGTAGTATGAAATTTGCTGACTTGCAATCCTGGTGCACTTTCGTGGTGCCTTTCCCCCGGTGCATTGACAGCAAAAAGAATTTGAAGAAATTAATTGTATTCAAGCTGAATCAATTAACCCTGTACAATAATTTGATGTGTATATGTATCTATAGATATATTTGCATTTAGATCCTAAAATGGTACCTAATATTGAGTGCTATATTTTGAACGTTGCACTCCTATTACTCCTCGGACATTCTTTGATTGCTTTGACAGTACTTTAACATGGTTTCTTGCTTTGTTGTGATTTCCTTATCTACTGTAATAGTTTCCTCATCATTTGTCCTCTTCTTGTGATTCCTCCTTCATAAAGATTTGATGGTATGAGTACATTGGGCGGTGCTAACAGGGATAATTTTTTTATATTATATTTTGATACAATTTTCATATATTATTAAATAAGTGAATGTATTTAATATTATAACTTTCACATAAATAAAAAAAGTCAATCATTTAAATGACACGTCAAATTGTACTAAAAAGTTATATGAAAAGGTTGTCTCAAAATTATTTACTAGGTAAATTAATCCAAAAACTATAAAAAGGAATGTAAAGTCTTTACGAGAGTATAGTTTAGAATTGGAAATATAATTAATATGAGTAGAAATATGATCTAATTGTTTCATGAAACTAAATCTCTGTCAGATTCGAAGCGTTGGATACAGCCAATTGCGATCACCAAGCCAGGTATTGGACCCTGTTCACATGTCATCCATTAGTCTATTTCTTTTGCATACAATCTTATTAGTTTCAAAACAAAATCTTACAATTTAAATACCTATTTAATTTATGTGTCTTGTCAGGTAAAAAAAAAAATTATAATTACTGTTCTTTAATTATGAGTTTACAATAAAATATGATTGTATGTGAATAATTCTTCTTTTAATAGTATGTTTGGTTTGAGAAGGGAGAGAATGAAAAATTATTATAATCAATCAAATTATTTTGTTGATTTAATGACAATTTTATTTGTTGAAATAAGGCTATCTTCTCTCTTATTTTTTCTATTTCCCTCAAATCAAATTTAATATTGAAGGAAGAGAATGACCAATACTTGAATATGAAGATAAATATATGTATGCATGCTAAATTACTGTTTTTAATGAACTCTTTATGTTGGAAGTATTTGAGTTGTATAACATTTACGAAGATGAGAATTTTGGGTATATTTAGTTTGAGGGAAGTGAAGAAGGGAAGAGAGACTTTTTATCCAATTAAAATAAGATGTTGGGTTAAAATTTTAATTTAATGGAACGATAAATTTTCTCTCTCATTTATTTTTTTTTTATTTGCCTTAAACCAAATATTTACTCTTAAAAAGAGAATTCAAAGTTTCATGGAGAAAATAAGTAAAATTTTAATCAAGGCTGGAAAGACTGAAAGACAGTTGTTTTTTTGGGATGTTAGGTCTCCCCCAAGGTCTCCCCCACGCCCTTTTTTAATCCAATGTTAAAAGAAGCAACGGATGTTCATTATAATACTTTTTATGACTTCGTCGTTAGTCTTTACCAATTCATGTGCCATTTTAATTATAATGAAATGAGACTTGAATAAGGTTGAGAAGTACATCAATTGAATTGAAGATTTATATGAAAGTACATGGAATATATATTTGATGTATTAGTTATGGGATATGGGGATCTTCATGAGTGACTAGCCACCTGAGTGTAGGGCCAATTATCTGATATTTTGATTTGATCTTCAGTAGTTACTTATTTAACTTGTGGTAATTAAGTAATCAAGTTTGCGTACATTTAAACTTGTTTGTCTTAATTGTTATGGAATAATAGTTATTAATTGTTGACCTCTAATTGGATGCATTGGTGTTTTTGGATTATTTATAACCATCATCAACTATAATATATCAATTATTAATTATTAATTGTAATTAAATAACTATATCGATCAAAGTCTAAACTAGGAATCAATTACAAATTGACTTTACTTCTAGTTTGAAATATTATTGAGGATCATATGTTCAAGTTTGAGACAAACTGAGATGAGATAAAAGATTCATTTGGTTTGAGAGAAGGACATGGGAGGGGGGTGAAGACTATTTTGACCAATGTATCAAATTGAGTTGTTGGGTTAACATCTTAATTTGATTGGTCCATTCAACCTTTCCTCCTTTTATTTTGTACTAAACAGGCCTCAAAGATATGCTTGAATTTGAGGAAAATGAAGGAAATAGGTAAATATTTTTTAATCAATTAAATTGCAATATTAACTAACATTACAATTTAATGATAAAAGAGTCATCTCTTTCCGTTTTTTATCGAAAAAACAGACATTCTCTCTCTATCTAGTAGTCATGATTTTGTAGTATTCACACAATCTAAATTGCAAAACTAATTAATAAAGTGAGAATTAATTGAGCTAATCAACCTAAGTCTAGCATAACCAAGTTGAACTTAATTGAGTCTAGCTCAAGCTTAACGTACTCTACGATTGAATTCAACTTGATTACGTATACATTTATACTAGTAGTTAAAACTATTCATCGAAAAAAACACTACTAGTTGAAACTTGAGAGGGCAAGCCAAGAGTGTGCTGGAAAGCAATATAAAAAGTAGTTTATTAATCCAACGATCTATGGCAAGGATTTTTGTGAATAGACCAAGATTTTGCTTGAGAATTAGAGGCAACAGATTGAAATTTCCAAAAATGGGAATGTGGAATTAATGCAAATTGCCAGCGGTATTGTAGTTTAGGAAATCAAGATTTTAGCAAGGAAATGTGCTATGGTGGCAATCAGAATGAACATTAAATACATAACACCTCCCTTTGAAATCATAAACATCTTTCGTCACTGTAAATATCTCTGTAGTATTGATTCATCATCTACGATGCGATGCTGACAAGGAGGCAGCTCATGCGTCCTACACTACTTGTATTGGGGAATTGAGATCGTAACAGGCGGGGTGGGTATTTTAAAATACTCAAAGTGGTTTTGCCGTCCATGTGACGAATGAATTATTTTTAATCATTTATAAAGAGATGGACCTTAACATCAAGGAGCTCATTCCTTCATTAATGATGATAAGAACTAGGAAAATGATTGATACATCATCCAATTCAATATACTTTACAATACACTCATTAAAAAATTATTATTTTCAAATTTGAATTCTTGGGGGAAAAATTTTCTAAGGCAAATTTTAATGGTTAAATCAAAGTGTATTATGCAATGTATTGAATCGAAGGAGGATGTATCAATCATTGTCCCCATTTACCCCATTTATGTAAAGTGAATTGCAATTCATGTTTCTAATTATTTTATATACCATAATAAATCAAAGTATAGATATAATATAACTTATAACTCACTTGGTAAGATACATACATTCTCCACGATTCTTGAGAGATGAAGGTTTAGTAACCCAGATGGTAAATACCATATATGTTGGATTTTGAGAGAATTTTAGATTAATTTGATGCTTCTTAATTAATGTTGTCTATATATGTTGGAGTAAGGATCAATTTCTACATAAGTTTTACACAAAACTTTAACATAAAATTCTAACTATTTATTTTTTCACAATAAATAATTAAAATTTATCTACTTTTTATCTTTTTTTAGAAAAAAAATTTATCTAAAAAGTCATAATAAATTTTAATAATTTATAATATAAAGAGAATAACTATGATTTTGTATAAGATTTGTGTGTGTAATAAGATATCTCATATAATTTGTTTATTAAAGGAATTAACCTCAAGTGCTGATCCACGTTCACTTGTAAATAAATGTCATTTTATAAGCTAAATCTAAAATTTAAATTTTAAAACTAATACTTAAAAAAATTTAATTTCTTTAAATGTAATAGGTTGATGTAAAAATGTACCATTAACACCACTTATAAAGAGATAATTAGTTTTGAGTTTCACAGAAACTGGCAAGGACATTCTGACCATATATGGACAAACATATATCACCTTTGGGCCACTTTTTTGAGCCATGCACACGTTAATTAACAACCTAAATATTCCGAAAAAAGCAAATTTAAATAAAATGCGCACAAAATTAGTCTTTTTTTTTTTTTTTGCTTAAATATAATGGACTTGGTTGCAAAATATACAAGTAATTGTCGTGCCATCATCTTAAATAACTTAATATGAATCCTTAAATTAGGGTAATCCATTGTAAGTGGAAGCCTTCGATGTTGCAGCTTGGCAAGTGGGGGAATAAAAAATTTTGACGAGAGTAAAGAGGGTAAGCATGTGCATGCATACATGCATTCTATTCTTTTAATGCAAAATAGATTAGAAGGGTTGTTCAAATTTGGTTCTTTCATGGGTTGTTGTGATTTTTGGCTTTGGAATGAGTAGGCCATCATCCCAATATTGTGCATGATGGCCTCTTTTACCGAGGGACAATCTTACTAATAAACCTTTAAATTGGATTTAAATTAATTGTTCTTTTAACATTTGCATTTTAAGACACAAGTTAATATATATTTATTGTTTTTTTATTAATTATTAATATAAAAAATAAAGAATAAAATAAAAAATTTTGAAAATGGTAAAATGATACTTTTAGTTTATAAATCCCTAAAATCAAGAGTAATAAATTGTTTTTTTTTAATAAGTGTGCGTAGATCTAGAACCTGTAATAATATAGAACAAATTGAGTATTAATTTAAATAATGATCCAACTAAATTTATTTAAGGTTAAACCTTTATTTAAGTAGTAATGGTACTTGAATTAATGTTAATTTTTATAATTTTTATATAAATTAAAAAAAATATAATAAATATACCCTTAACATGTATTAATTAAGTTTAAAAAGTCTTAAATTAATTAAACTAGCTTATGTAAATTTAGTACACCGAATCATGAAATGCTATGAAGTCTTGGGCTTTGTTCGTATATTAAGTCAAGAATGAATTCTACCATGACCTCGTTTAAATTTAATTGAGTCACGAAATGGTTCAAAAATAATGTGGGTCTCCTTTTCATTCACTTGGACTTACATGAATATTAGTATATTTAACTTCATTTTTAGAATATGTTTAGTTTGAAAATAGGATGAGGGATTTCAATTTCTTCCCCCACAAAGATCCACATAGTTGGAAGGTTGAGGTAAAGGGATTTGAGATTCACTAACCTAGAAAGATGAGGGGTTTATTATGCAATTGAAAATAGGACAACTAGCCTTGAATTTTATGGGTTTCAAATGATTTTTTTTCCCATCATTCTGCTTGTACTTGCTATGTTCTTCTAAATGTTTGGTTGAATCCTCTCATATTCTGCAAATTGGCAAAATCAAGCTAGATCTTCAACTAAATTTTGAAAGAAAAAAAAAGTCATGGATTTTTCTCATTTTCGTCCTGGTGTTGGAGATGAGATAGATTTGAAAAGGAGAAGGGATTTATGACTATTTGTTAATTTTAGTCTTTACATTTATGAAGAAAAAGAAAATTGCCCTTTTTGTGCCTAGAAAAAACTCAAATAATTAATTTTAATCTCTTAATTTTAACTTTAATTTTTAAAAAATTGAAGAAGATGAACAGTACTCTCCATTACCTATGCTAGCATAACAGGAGGAATGGCAAAGAGAATGAGTCGAGGAAGATGACAAGCAAAAGAAGCAAACTTTTTTAGAGGGATAGTTGGTTGAGAGAAGCAAAAAAGAACCAATTTTGACAAGTATGCCGACTAAGATCGAGTGAAGTGATTAGAAAATGGTAAGAAAATTAAGGAGTTCTTTTTAAGTATTTGATTTGAGTTAAATATAAAAGGTAAAAAGAATCCGGGTGCCATTGATAAGCTAGAAAAGTGTTAAGAAATCCATTTTCATCTAATCATTCAAATGCAATAAAGAAAAGGGGAAAATGAAAAGGTAAGGAGGAGAGAGAAAGCATGAGAAAAAAGACAAGGGCATTTATTACCTTTGAAAAAACAAGTTTTCAGTCTCTTTAGAATAAGTTAAGATTAGTATATATCAAAATAAAATATTATTTTTTTCTTTTGAAACGCTGGGTGGTAAGTCAGGTGTTGATTCATGATGTGCATGAATCATTTCCCTTAACATCAACTTTATTTTTCGAATATGTTTAATTTGAGAGAAATTAAAAAAAATAAAATAAGAATAAAAAGTTTTTATTCAATTAAATTTAGATGTTAGGCCAACATATTTGTATTTTAATTTTGATGATTTACTGGTACACGTCTTAACTAATAGAATGACCGAAAAGATGTGGGAAATTTATGTTTAGGGATTATTTTGGTATTTTTAAAAGTTTAGGAACCAAATCAATTCAAAACTCAAAGTTTAAAAACCATTTTGGTATTTCAACCTTGTTCCAAGTCCCAATAACAAGTCATTTTCACACGTAGTTAGTGACTTTT
>BPVZ01000110.1:447496-460233 GCA_020521535.1 Rubroshorea leprosula
CTGCATCTCTTCCAAGGCTGACTTTAACTTTTCATTTTCCTCTGTCTGAAGCTGCATCTCTTCCAAGGCTGACTTTAACTTTTCATTTTCCTCTGACTGAAGCTGCATCTCCTCCAAGGCTGACTTTAACTTTGCATTTTCCTCTGACTGAAGCTGCATCTCTTCGAAGGTAGACTTTAACTTTGTATTTTCATCCAATTGAAGTTGCATCTCTTCCAAGGCAGACTTCAATTTAGTATTTTCCTCTGACTGAAGCTGCACCTCTTTCAACAACTTTGCATTCTCCTCTAACTGAAGCTGCATCTCTTGCAAGGCAGACTGTAACTTTGCATTTTCCTGGTTTTTGGCTTCCTCAAGATCAGACTGCATCAGTTGTTGCATCAATTTAGGTTGAAAAAAAAAAAAAAACCCAAATTTCCCAAATTGCCATGCAGTTTACAGATTCTAGAGATGTAAAAACATCATATATTACTGTCTCATGCTTCTTGGTTATTCTTTATATAATTTTCCCAAATCAAGAAGAGAGATCTGGAAAATGGACAGCTTGAGCCTAAATAGAAAGAAATGGCATCTTTTACCAATATACAGCTATAAGCAGTACAAGTCTATACCAAAATCAGTAAAAAAGCAAGTCAATAGAGCTCCTTTTATTGGTAAAGTATGAAAATGCTCAGAAAGAAATTCAAATCATAGACCAGGCAGATGGTAAAAAAAAGATGGAGAGATATGTAATTACTTAATAACTACAAAGAAAAATTAGGCACAGATCTAGTCAAAAGAATTATATCATTTTAGTAAAAGACCTACTCTCATTTGTTTCTCAATCTGCAGGCAGCAGTTTAGCTCTTCAACTTCCTTTTCCAGCTTAATATTGGCTTCTTTGAGAGCACCAGCTTCCTTTGCAGCCTAAAGAAAGACATGAAGAATTAACATTAGGAAATCATGAATATAATCATAAAAAAATAATCCACTTTTATTTCATAAAATATATAAAAATTAAGACTAAATAACACAAATGCCATGGTACACTAGAACCCACTCAAGGATATTAGAATATATATGAACTATTTGAAAATAAAAAGAGAGAAAGAAGCATAAAGATATAAAGAGGGAGGAGATCACCATTTTTAGCTTCCGTAATTCTCTACGTGCAACTTTTACTCTCCATGCACATTGTGTAGTATTTGCAGCTTTCCTTAATTTTAGATAATGAAAGCGACCCAGGTATTGTCGACATTGACTCTAACAGATATCAACTCACATGGTATCAGTAAACAGGAACTTATAAATAAAGTGGAACTAGTAATCAATGGTAGCAACTACAAACAACATAACATTTTCTTCTTCTTTTTTTTTCCCCCTTTTTTTTTCCCTAACTTGGCAGCATTAGCCTTCCTGCCAAAAGGAAAATAGCATCAATATTTCTACAGCTCAGTCAAGAAAACTAGCTGAAGGCAAGAGTAGATGTTTTCTTTATCTTTATATTGATTGGAAGCTTGGAACATAGGACCCCTTTGTTACCTGACCATGCTTTTATATTTAGGTGAAAGCAAGACATAAATTATTTATTTTCCTCGTAAGTTTTCTAAAATGCAAATGAGCAGCAGACCTACCCTTTTAAGACCATTCATATGGAGGAGTTAAGATAAATCATGATGGGCAGAAAAGTATGAAATGTAATACACACGAACAATGAAAAAATGAAAATGTCAGATACCGTTTTCTTTTCTTTTTTTTTTCTTTTTTTCTTTTTTTGTATGCTTGTACCATATTTACCTGTATGATAGTTGCAGCCCTTGTCTGCTTCCTGAATATGAGCTCATTCCATGCAGCCATTCTACGCATACCTGTTTGAATGGAAATAGCTGAGAAGTACAGATTCTTATAAGCTTTCCTGGCAAGAAACATGCGTGAATTTTTTTGAATTTTCAAAGAAGCAGCTTCTCTTCTCTTGCATTCATACTGATTACGAGCCACTTGTCCTGAAATGTGATCAGGGAACAATATGTAAGATATCTTAATTACAGGAGCTGGAGCAGAAATTCCAACTTATGAGTCATAAATATCAAGACAAAAATTTGGCAAGACACACGAGTAAACTAGTTATCACCTCTACACAAGGCTTGAATTTGTATGGAAGACAATCGCAGCAAAAGAAAGTGTTTGCGGGCAAAATACGTATGAACTTTCCTCTGGATAATGCTTGCAGATCTTCCTAAGACCTCAATTCGCCGTGCATCTAGTTCTGCCATTTGACCAGCCCTAAGGAAAACTTTTGTTTTGCCAACCTGCAACAGTAGTAGATTAGTAAGATTGTCTCTTCACAACTTCTACAGAGCACATGGTAAGATCATTTAAGGCTCAGAAAAAAAAAATCTAAGCATAAAAAGTGAATAGAGTATGATCTGATAGAGCCATATAGAAGAAATACAAAAATGCAACAAGATACCAAAACCAACACAATCAAATGCCATGTCAGAGATATTGGCCTGAAGCCATGAATATTGGTATGGATTGTAAGATAATTAATAGAACAACTATAGCAAAAAGTTATATTACAGAAATACTTTTATGTTATGGTCAGCAATATTACAGAAACAATAGAGCTACAAAGATGTACCTGATAACCTTTGAAGTTCACCTTCTCTAGAATCCTCTTGCAAGTGGTTACCTCATCGTTGCTATAAATAACAGCAAAAGAAAGACAAAGTAATCTAAAGACTAATAATATAATTTGAAAGGAACATCAAATAAGGGCTAAAGTAAAAAAACAATTGAGGATAGAATTCTTTTAATATGATGATTAAGGACAGAATTCTGTGAAGTTACCTCCCCTTCACTGCATTAGGAGCCAAGATGCCAAAACGAGCAATAAATTCATGGAACATCTTCCGAGTAGGATATCCAGCACAACTGATTCTAATTGCTTCCATCACACCCTGGAATCAAATATCACATATGCCATCAAGAAACTTATCATCAACAACGACACATAGAATTAATTCACTAAGACTTACCCCACATCGAAGTTGGTGCAAAACATTATTATTCTCAAATATTGATGGCTTGAGAGCATTATTTGGTTTCACACAACGAATATAGTGTGGCTCAGTGGCACTCAATGTCTCAAGCAAAGATTGCAGTTGTTGCTACATAAAATACACAATGAGAATGAAAAGTAAAGAACATAGTGAAGCGTATATTTGAGCATAATTAGAGCAGAAACAAACCTTAAAGCGAGAACCTATTGAGGAAAACTTTGAAGATTTCGCAGATTCCTCAGGTGAAGGTGGGAACAAGCCTGAAACAAAAGAGCACTTTGAAGCACTCAGTAGAGCTTCGTGCTCAGCAACAACATAATCTTTGTTCTTATCCAGGAAATGCAAGGTCTGGTAAATAACCTGAAATAAATAAAATAAAATAAAATTCAGGTTGAAAGGGGAGCAATGACTGTTAAATGACTAGATTTTATATAATATTAACTTTTCGAAAGAATATAGAAGGAAAGAAAATTTTATCTACGTTTCTTTCTAAAATCAAAACCCTGTTCAATTTCCATCATGGGGAACATTTTTGTTGGTTAAAAAATTTAAGACAATTAATTTGAGAAGTTCAGTTTTTCAGCAATTCATCCAATTAGCAACCCAAACTGCTCACAGGTAGCAATATCTTTAATTTCCCAGTTATCAAGATTTCGCCAACAAGTAATATAATCTTCCTCTCTGTAATATTTATTCAGCACCTGAATTTTCTTTTAGTTTTGTTGTATCTCATATTGATTTAATTATGAATCATCTCCTTTCCTTTCCTTGCCTTCTTACCATCCAAAAATACCCTTCATTATCCTTCTCAGCTAATTTGGTTTGGTTTCTACAGCCAGGTTTTTCTTTTTCTCGTTCTTGTTTTCCAGCTTTCAATAGCACTTAAACCAAACCTCTCTCCCATCCTTACTAGACTTTAACCATACGTAAATCCCTAAAATCCAGACCTCTAATTCTACAAATTAAAATTTAGAGTACGAAGATTATTTGTAAAGCAGACTCCCAGTCCTACATCATCAGCACGTTACTATATAGTGTGGATACTTACTTCACCAGCATAATGATAAATAGTGAAGTCACTGGGTGCCAACTTTGGCTTGCTAAAACGCTTATGGTCTTTAAAAGTTTGGTAAAGCTTTTGTGCAAATGTCTCATGTGTTGATCTGGGGAACATGCTGCCAAGAAGAAAAACAAGAAAAAACAAAACTAGAGTTATTTTCATCATCTTACAGGGTAAGGCAAAGTAGTAAGACAAAGACAAAAACTTTAGCGTCAAATCAACTAGCATTGAAAGAACAAGAAAAATATTTGATTATGTTATTCCAATGATCTGATATGTGTACCAAGCCTCATCCAGAAGAGCTATGATGCCACCAGGTTTCTGAAAGTACAGCAGTAAATATCAGAAAATAAGAAATCTCTTACAGATCATAAAAAATTATTTCTTTTTCAAATAAAATAAAATTAAAACTAAAAAATTGTAGTACAGCTTTGCTACAAAACATGATTATTCTCATTCTAGCAACCAACATAGTGAAGCCTAAGCTTTACTAGGGAACCTAATGAAAGTACCATTAACATTGTTTATAACCCAAACGGTTCTGTTAACAAGAAACATGTAAAAACAAATAAAAATTGCAAAGCATAAAACTATACTAATGTCAAACAGATAATTAAAAAAGATGATTACCAATCTTCATCATGAAATCTAGAAACTACCTTCACAGCAAGTTTCAAAAAACCATAAGAAGTTATTTGGCAAATTGCAAGAAATTCTTAACGCCTAGTACTGCTGCTTTTATGTTAGAGGACACCACACCAGATGTCATAAGAAAAATAAACAAAATAAAAAAATAAAAAAATAAGAAAAATAAAAAAGAAGAAAGAAAAGAAAAGCATACATTGCCACTGCTGTTTTTGTCAGTATATAGAATTATTAAGAATCACTGTACGTTTCTTAATACTCCATGCATAGAAATAAGAACAATACTTAAATTTAATTTATTTTAAAAAAAGAAGCTGGAATTTCTAATTTTAATGAAACCATAAAAAGGAAAGCCAGTCATCTATTTTCTATCAATATAAGGGAGTATTTGGTAGGGAAATTTTCAGATTAGATAAATCTTGCCCAAATTTAGCAGAACCATAATGAGGTTGAACTGTAAAAGTGTAATCTGAGATCCAAGCAATATGAACATTGGCTTAAGCAATCTGAGGTTCCACCACTTGGATTCTGAATAAAAATAAAGGACATATTCATAATTCTGAAACTCAGGACAGGATAGGTTTAAGGCTTTAATGTTTGACGCTGTTGATCCCTAGTCCTGTTCATCAAGACAAGGTAGCTCACTCCCTTATCTCTCCATCTTACACTGATTGATTTAAGCATGCAACCCTAAATTCTTATCTAGGTAACTGATAACACCATTGCAATACAATCAAGTTTTACCACCATCCTAAATTATAATAAAATTCTCATGAAGGCTTATAAATCATTACTCCTGATAATTCAGGTAACAATAAAATTGAAACAATATGCAAACCACACATTTCTCCATTGAATTCCTAGTTTAAGAAAGCCATCCTTCACCTTAAATTATTACATGCCAAAGCACTCCAAGTTCCATTTGGAATTCAACCTGCATTGCCAACTATCTCAAGAACAACAGAAGTAGAGAAAGCAAAGGGAAATAACTGACTAGAGCTTAGCCTAGTTGGAACTAACTTGTTGAAACCTTAATTCTGATATCAAAATCAGAAGTTGAAACCTCTGTAGATTGCAAGCACTTCAATGTGTGAAGAAAAAAAAAAAAAAAAAGGGAAGACAAGTGAAACAGGGGAAGATATAAAGAGCTAGACAGACAAGTTGGAAATATGGTAAGTACTTCAATGGTGACAGTGTCATAGACACAGACAAAAGAATTTTTCATAAAGATTCATTGCGAAGGAGCCCGAATAGATACACTCATTTATTGCCAAAGCGTCCGATGCAAAAGAAATCTCGCTACATCAATTAATATGATGACTGATAATCTATGGAGAAATTCATTGCTGAAAGACATCTTCCTAAAACAACCCTTACACAACAGAAGTTAGCAAAAGAAAATGAGAATATGTATTGATATATGACTTTGTCTAGTTTTGGAATCCTTATCCCTACTGTACTTTCTACATATAAATGGTACATTGCCAGTTTGAAAAATATAAAATGAACAGAATGGAAACTTTTCCAATTGGATAAACGTAAACTGTAAAGGCAACAGGACAAATTTGGTAACCAAACATATATATCAGCAAAACTATTGCATTCTTTAAATCAATAATCTCAAACTGCAGTAAACTACTGCATGGAAACAATAAAATAAACCAGCAGAAAAGTAAAAATACCTTTTCAATGAGATCGAGAACATCCTGATTATCAATAAATTCTATATAACTCCAGTCAATTTCTTCTTTTGTGTATTCCTCTTGCTCCATTTTAAAAACATGCTGTAAAACACAACAGTGGGGTCAGACAGTAGAAATGGCTTAGAAGTTAAAAAGGCCTTAAAAAGAAATGCATTAACCTGATTGAAATGCTGCTGAAGCTTTTCATTTGTCAAATTGATACAAAATTGCTCAAAACTGCATACAAATTGGACAATATATTCAATGATATAAGCATTAACAAATTAGGAGTGTATAGAACAACAGCGCACATAATAAACTAGAAGAACATGTATAATGGCACTCCAACAATACTTTTCAACACAAAAACGTATAAACCCCTGGTTGATATCCAAAAAAATTATACATATAAAAAAAATGGAAATTTTGCTAGGAAAGATACTAAAAACAAGGGCTCTACCCAAATATCTCCTCAGTAAGATAGACTCTCAATGGATAAACTCACTCAACACCTTGAGGGGAACTATAGTACGTGGACAAAATTCTAAATCATCACAACAATAAGCAGATCAACTTCCCTAATTATACATCCCCGTCATAAAAAAAAAAATAAATAAATAAATAAAGGGATGTCAAAAAAGAAATCAATCTCTGTAATTGATGAAAACAAAAGCATACCGGTTAAGCACCTGTTTGTCTTGAAACTCTCAAAACCATAAATATCCAGCACGCCAATCAAGGATTTGGAATCAGGATCTTGACCAATAGAATTATTTATCTTGTTCACAATCCTGGGAAACCAACATTCCAGACATCAAATAAAACTATAGACTAGAATAACATATTAACATATTTTTGCTAGTATTAATTTAGGTGGTACAACAAGAACCTACCAATCAAATAATCTCGAATAAACAGTCCTGGCCAAAGCATCTCTACTTAGAGCTGCAGAATCTGGGTCAAGTGATTTTGTAATGCTCTCATCACGAGTCACAATCACACGTTTGCATAAAGAGTCTTCAAGAGCTTTTTCATCACACCTAAACAAGAGCAAATTTAGTGCTTTCCCCTTAACATTTAGCAATAAAAACCATTATATGGATATATATAAAAATAAAATGGGACGTGTAATTATAAGTTACATGAATAGTTCAGCTGCTGTTTTGAGATGGAACCGGGATTTATCATCCTTAGGTTCGGAAGAATCTATTTCTTGTCCCTTTACAAATTCAATGTTGCCTAAATGGAGTATTGCAGCCACAACTTGGAATATTGCATCCTGAGAAATTAAAAATCTAAGCAGAGTTTTTTCACAAATGAATAATTATCACAAAAGAAAAGAGCTATCTAGATGCATTGCCTGCTCTTCAAGACTAATCCCAACAACTTCCATAGCTCTCCGAGTGGTAAGGTACTCCTTAGACTCATCCACCCCCTCCAGTTCATAAAAATTTGATTGATTTAAGTAATGAAATGTTCTTGGATTTCCCAATTTGTACTTCTCCACATCCTGGCAGAAGACATAAGCAAACATATGAACATAGGTAATTCAAAGTTATTAATCAACATATAATCATGCAAGGAACCAGATTTTAAAATATTTAAATTCAAATGATAATGGCTACTTGAAAATTCTTTTATCCTGAAAGGAAAGAACTTTCTACTACTTCCTTCAAAGGAATATAATACTACGTGAACTTGGTAAGGCTACCATAGATGGGGCTAGATAGAAAATGTAACATAAACTTTGGCCCATGCAAAACCTAATGAACAAGAAACCATTTTTGACAGTCACACTTTCCAAATGCCTTGCCTCTGGGAAGTAAAATGATACGTGACAGTCATACATGCTTCTATTATGCCTTATCATTAAAAAGGGAGGCTACAAGATTCCAAATTTTGAAGCCTATGAGCTGATGGTCCCATGAGGTTAAGAATCACATTGATGACCAATGACCTACAGACCTAGTGGCCTAGTGGTAATCTTCTTCCTTTGAAAGTTAGAGGTCCTGGTACAACTCATGCAAAATGCAAGTGAGGTAAGGAGATGAGAGATGAGAGAGGGTTGCCTCTTGCAACCCACAAATAACGGGAAAAAGCCCAAGGCATTACAAGGTTAATTTGATTAATTTTATTTCAGAGGAAATATAGAAAGTGGAACTAGAAAAGGACATAAAAATAGTAGTTTCAGTTGCTGATGATGTGATTATAACATAAAGATAATATACATATGAAAGCACAATAAACAGCAGCTAACAGGATTATTCACCATTGCATAATCGCAGAAAAATCATATTCAACACTCAAGCCCAGAGGCCCCAAACTGGCCATATCAATCAGGAGCAATCAGGAGCTACTGGAGCTCAAAAGATATATCATCACTAATCACAAAAGATACTCTTGGGGTTCGACAGGGTTTGCAAAAAATAAGAAAGGAAGGAAATTTCTAAGAAAAAATAAAAAATAATAATGAAATGAAATTAAAATTCAAATATTTATCTTTTCTATGCAATGTCATTTAGACAATAGAACAACTAATGAATTTTTTAATCATCAGCCAAGGAACATAAAACCCTTGCAAGTTGGTAGCCAAAGTGCTGAGGAGCTATTTTCAGCAACATATAGATCAAATTACCAATTTGCCACTACAAAAGAACAATAACTTCCAACTATTTAGGCTTCACTTTAAAAGTGACCACAAAAGGAAAAATAATAAAGAAGCTCAGGGCAGATCAAAACCTTCTGCTTTAACTACTCACTGCTTTTGTAATTGGGAGTATAAATTGCTTCAAGAATCAGCACTATATTGTAGAGATTAATTTCTGAACAAATAAATATTGTGAAAGTATGGAGGAAACAACAAAACTTACCTCTGGGGGGGCAGCACAAAGCATATAAAAGCAATGATAGTTTCTCTCAGGATTGGACAATTGGCAAACGCGTGATCTTTCTAGCAAATAAGTTCTAATGGCAGCTCCAGAGATTCTCCCCCTTTGATCAAACTGAATCTCAACAAACTTACCAAAACGACTGCAAATACATCACATTCAGTTCAACAAAATCTTCATTAAAATCTAACAGAAGACATGATACTAATGTTTTTTTTTTCCTATGTGGGGTTTCCAACCTGGAGTTATTGTTTCTGACAGTCTTTGCATTACCAAATGCTTCCAACACAGGATTGGACTACAGTGGAAGAAACATAAAGGATCAATCTTTTGTAGAAATCTGTCTTTATTTAGGGGACAATTACATCCAAGAATACAATGAGGGAAACCATCATTTCACATATCAAAAGGCTGTAAAAGTAAAAGGCAGTAGCTACCTCTAAGACTTGCTGCTCCACAGATCTTCCCTCTGCTGCAGCTCTTCCTCCCATAAAGGCTAAATATTGCATAAGCATCTTTGTACTCTCAGTTTTTCCAGCTCCACTTTCCCCACTGACCAAAATTGCCTGACTTATTCCTTCATTGATCATCTGTCTGTTCATGACTATTTTTTATTGTGATGCACAATTGGACTCTAGAATAACTCAGCTATTGAGCAGCAGGAGAGAGAAACTACCTGAAGGCAGAATCTGCAACAGCGAAAGGATGTGGATCCAGCTCACCAAAAGCCGCTCCTTTATACTTTTCCTTCATATGATTGTCATATAAATGTGGCAGCCTCCGGAAAGGATTAACAGCAATCAGTATATTTCCTGTGTAAGTCTGGAATCAACATCAGCAAGTTTAGCTTCAAACAGGAAAACGGATCTCTCAAAAAAACCACTGACATGAAATAACCATACAATGTGAAACATGTTATCACACTAACCATAAAGAAAGAAAGAACGGTATATGGTACACACTAGATCATATGAAAAAGCTGATTTAGTATAAATATTACCAACTTCAAAACAAATGAAAGAAAATGAGAGAAGTTTTAACAAAATGTGAACAAGCTGATCATACTTACATATATTTCATCAATATCATATCGACATTTTAAATTCTGCAGAACCCCAGGTTCATGCAGGTATGCCAGCTTTGTCATATCATCCACACCACCTTCAGGGAACTCAGGATCCTTTGGATAGACATCAGATACCTTGACAACAACCTATAAAATAAGAGGAACACAGAGTTATTATTCTTCCTCTCAACCTCTAAATGCAAGCACTAAATAAATATTTTAGTATTTCACAATAACCAGTACTGGCCTAAGCTTATATTAAAGTTCTGAGAGAAGAACAGATACTGTTAGATGAACTGTGTCTCATCATGATTAAAAGAAACAAGCTGTAGGAGTTAGAGACAAGTTTGGTACAAGTTGAACAAATATTTTTGTGAAACAGAAGATCTAGGCAGTATGACTTGCCAGAAAGATTAATAACTAAAGTTGGTTTCTTGCATCAAAGAATCAGGCCATCAAGTCAATAAGTCCTCCAATGATCTAATTAGTTTAAGTTTGTCTTTTGAGCCCAAGTCCTGTAGGCACTAGCAAAGCAAAGAATTATTTTTTGGGAACTCATGATTTTCTAATTAGTTTAAAGTTGTTCCTTTGACTTCCCCAAATGAAATTGCTTAGGAGCCTTATGTGTCATTTCATAAGCTTCTCAATCTCTTTAATTGCTATTTCAGATTGATTTTCTTGTTTGAAAATCATGCTAACCAAATCTGCCTCTTCACCTTCCTGCTACTATAGACCCGATGTCTAAAAGCTTGCTGCTTTATATATAAACTAAAAGAACCAAACCTGTCTTATTTACATTAATTGATTGTTAAAATTCAGAAAAAATAATTGCCAGTCATTATTATTATTTTTTTTGATGGAAAACTGCCAGTCATTATTTTCATTGCATACAATTGCCGAAGATATATGTAAAGCATTCAAATTGGGACCAACCAACAGAAAATGTAAAGAATGTGAAGGTAGGATATAAAGTTTAACCCAATGATATTTAATTAAAGGGAAAAATATTAAAAGAAAAAAATCAAATACCACTTTTTAGGTAGAAAATAAAAGAACCAGCACTATATTTTAGCAACAATATAAAATAAAAATCTTAAGAAAAAACTCACTGTTTTCTCATTTGTACATTTGATCTCAATCTCTTCACCATTAACTTGTTCAACTTCCCCATCTATCCAAGCTAAATCTGGATCCTCCACCCAAACAAGGGATCCAACTGCGACTGAAGCAGCCTATGCAGCCAAATTAGATCATCAGTACCTCAATCCAAATTAGCAGTTACATAAAAAAAAAAAAAAAATTCTAAAGCCTCATCCCTCAATGAAAAATTAATCAAGCATTAGTTGCAATTAAGCATTAAAGATGTGAGGCTAGCAGGCAGCAGCAAGAATGTACCAGGAATAAAAAGAATTCACTTGCTTTTCATTCACATATTAATGAGAGTTACAGCACACCTAGCTTACTAAAATTCTGATCAACACATCCCACTTGCCAAGTTCGTAAAACCATTTTCAACTTCGCTCTACAGTCATATCAATAACTATGTCAGATCAGGTAGAACAGAAAAATAACTAATTCTTTCATGGTTTACTTTAATAAGCCCGTAAGTAATTCATAGAGAGGTTAGAATACAATCTCGCTGCATTATGCCACATCATTAGACAAGAACGCTTTTAATTATCAATCAAAGGTATAATTCCAAAGTGAGGAAAAGAACACCAACAACTTAGAAAACCAGGTTAATTCAACCACAAAAAAAATAATTATAATATATTACACTTGATGAATGACAAGAAAGCCCTCCCTATTATTTAAATTGTGAAACTAGATTATCCCATTAAACAACCATTGCAATGAATTCAATACCCATTATGCAAATATATAGAATCAACAGGCAACCATGACAACCAAAATATTCAATAATGAGGAAGAATTTAATGCATCATTATAGAACTTTTGTTTTTCCTTTCAATAAGATTAAATAGCTTCTTTTCCTCTTTTAAATCCTTTCTTTGCTCAAATTTCTTGATGATTCTATAGCCACTTCACTTCCATTCATCATGAAAATGCATTAGCATATTAACAAGACATACAGAATGCCAACAGGAATAATAAAATCAAGCGAAATAGAACAACTTGGAAAAGGAATGCATATAAACACACCATTATTTCTGATCCGAGGCAGAGCCAATGAACCCTAGATTCAGTTACCAATCAATGACAAAGAAACCATTGGCGTTCTTCTCCAAATCCACCGATCTCTGCCTCCAATCAACCAAATCAGAACCAAACACAAATCCCTAAAATTCTTTCTCCCTATCTGCTCCTAATGTAATAGCCAATCCTCCTTCCCCT